>JAQGAU010003741.1:0-12664 GCA_034698045.1 Paramacrobiotus richtersi
CTGGTAATAGTCAGCAAGCCTAATGCGTCACTGAATGCCATCAAGTATGCCGTCAAAGCCAGTTCTGCTGCTTTCACTTATCTTAGGGTAAGCTGTTTAAATGTTATCGGCACATGCAAGACTTCGTACACATGAACAGCAGAATGTCTGTAGTGAATCTGACAATAGAATACAGCTATGATCCAACAGAAATACAGATCATTTCGGTTAATCATGGCGGTAGGGCTCCAAGGAACCGCGCGCAAAGAAAATCTGGGCCAGCGTACAAGCCAACCTGCCGACCTCGGTTGTGCAAAACAATGATGACGGATTAGCGATGGTGCGGCAAGGGGGTTGGGCCTATGTCACCGCTGACGCTAGTATTGCTGTGGCCGTCAATACCTCGAAAGGCCAGTTGGTTATCAACCGACCGTCGCTGCATACTTTCTATTACGCACTGGGAGTCCAGCTGGGTTAGTACATCCGTCGTTGGCAATCAGAACCTTATGGCTTAACGCCAAAAACTGTTCTTAGGCTCTCCACTGCAGAGACCGTTGTCTATTGCGGTTGAAAAGATCATGGCCAAGGGACAGATACAGCAACTGCTCGCCAAGTGGGATTTGGCGGCTTGACATGTCTGATCTTACTGCAGGGATTTGGTAGCGATAATGGTTGTGCAGATGCATTCGTATAATATTATCATTTCTAGACTTTTGCAGTTGTTTTTTGCGACAGCTGCATTTCCAACTGAAGCTGCAACCGGTGTATTGTAATGGGTTGCCATGTATGATCATACGGACGGCCGCATTTCTGAACGGCATCCGGTCCTATTCTCGTTCGGTCAATTTAATACCCGTTGTCCTTCTCCCTCATCAGGCGTCAACAATGCTTCGTTGTAATCTGGCACTGAATGTTCCGTTTAGCAGCACTGGATGATTCAAATCACTGTTCTTTCGGTGTCCGCTTATCAGTGTCTAGTGGCCATTCTCTGACGTGCTGTTCTAATTAAAGGTGTTGCAGTTTTTGAACTTCAGCGACAAACGAGTTTAGATCGCATCTGCCCGTAAGAAGTACATCTGTTCGAAACGATGGCCTCTTGTTCGTCGGTAAATCAAGGCTACTAACGTTGGTGCAACGGATTGTCGATCACTGTGACTGTGGTCAGCTAAAATCGGAAAAAATGTTTGGCAGATATCCATTCGCGCACTCCGGGCGCTAATTACTTGAGGCTAAATTATGTTGCGCTGGTACAGATGTCAGGCGTAACCGAGTTCGCTAAGGAATCGTGTCAAACTTAACTTCCATAGTGAAACAAAATGCACTCACGCCAAGGATGTGGAAATCAGCCAAAGTGCTTCGGCCCCGTCAGGTATTAGAGTCTGAACGCTCGCATTGTCGGCGTACTATTTCGAAGCCACAGTTACTGTACAACCGCTTCGTATTTGTCACCTAGAGCATCGTACGTGTGCTGCTACAGTTTCCATGTTAAATATATATTTTGTGTGGCCAAATTACTGCAGAATTTCAGATCTTTGATGCGGTAGATACGGCGTATCCGAACACAACCAGTCGAGTTCTTACGGATGCTTTAATTCGATGTCAGAAAAGGTAAACAAAAGGACACCCTGTTAACGGTGAAACTGTCAGCGAAAACCGACAAACAAAGCGCTGCTCAACAATTAGAACAGTTCGAACAGATCTCGACAATGGAAAAAAGGTGGTAACAAACCTGCAAATCGTAACAAAAAATACAAAATGCCACAAAGTTGCCTATAACAATAAGAAGCT
The DNA here is from genome assembly GCA_034698045.1 of Paramacrobiotus richtersi. Classification (NCBI taxonomy): domain Eukaryota; kingdom Metazoa; phylum Tardigrada; class Eutardigrada; order Parachela; family Macrobiotidae; genus Paramacrobiotus; species Paramacrobiotus richtersi. The sequence goes on from JAQGAU010003741.1 coordinate 1,768, forward strand.
TGGCCAAGGACAACAGCGATAAGCGACACGATAAGCCGAAAATGATAAGCGCCAATAAGATGCTGACAACGACACGCAACCGCCAAAGGAAACATGAAACAGTGCAGCTTCTACGCCACGAAAATGTTCGATTATTATGAAAAATACGGTACACCAACAATACGGTAACAAATCTTCCTCGATACTGCAAACGAAACTAGTTACTACCTTCACTAACAAATAAGAACCGATTTCGTAACCAAGTACCAACGACGCTGTGGTACGTACGCAACCAACGCGGAAGGACAACGGGAGATACGGTGCTTAGATAGGAAGATTCTGCTTCCGTTGATGGAGTTGGCGCAGGATATCGGCGCCAGCGGCTGTAAAAAGTCTCGCAGGTGTCGGGTCATTCACGATGTGATCGAAGTCAGCAGCGAAAAATGTGTAGCCTTTGTCATAACTATCATTATCGTCATCATCATGATAATCATCATCATCATCGTCAGCGTCAGTGTCATCGTCATCATAATCATAGTCATCCGGTACAACCTCAACGGGTTGCTCCGCAAAAAACGGGCCTTCTCCTTCTTCGAACAGCCGATAAACGATGCCGTCCCCAGTCTTTCGCATCAACATGCAACAATGTGGTCCAAGCCCCACTGTACCAAACACGTTTTCCCAATGCATTGACTGCACAACAGCCCAGTGCCGCTCATCGTTCAGACGACCGAGCAGCTGCTTCCCCGCATCATTAACCGCGCATTTGATCTCAATGTATGGCTGTCGCTCCCAATGCCGATCACCATTTTCATCGAAGTAAGATCTCCGTTTGAAATTTGGTTTGGATTCGTGAATCCAACACGCAAAAGCATCGGCCGGGTCACAGTCAAAACCGCCCAAGTGTACTTTTGCTGCGAGATCAGGAGATTCTGAAATCAAAAACCGAATGCCCATGAATTTGCGTTCAGCAAACGATTTCGATGTATGTACATGCATCATTAACCAACAGAAATCGGCCGCAACTTAAGCACTTATTACGAGCAGAAACGATTTGAAGAAACAAATCAGAGTTTTGTTGTAAAATGTCCGGCCTCGTTTGAACTTTGATCGGTATAAAATGTAGGAAATGGCTATTCTGACAACATTACACTATCATATAGCTCTTCTCACCCTCTTTTTTATTAAACTCGCGTGCACCACCTTTTAACTACTCTCACGACCTTGCATCACCTTTTGGCTGCACCCCACACCCTTCCGGCGGAGTATTGTACACAACTTTCACATATCCGCACCACCCCTAAACTGCAGCATTTAGTTTATTCTTCTTGAGATACTCTGCAAACTCTGCAGGTTTCATCTTGTCACCAGCAGACTCAAGCACCTAATGCACACATTCCGCATTATGAGGGCGAGCACGGTGGGCAAACAAGATCGATGTATTAACTGAGTTAACTCTGGTTTTACAGCTCGTCTTTGACCCATATGTAGAAGACGAGCGGAATCAGGTCATCACCAATAAAATTTTACTGATAAATCGAGCGTAGAACCTGGGTTAGAAATGGCGTTCGCGTCATGGAAACTAAAACGTTAAGATGTGATAAAATTTGAATTTGCCAGCTAGCAGAAGCCCCACGCCAGACGCTACGTATTATGTTGCTCTCATGCGAGTTTATGTTGCTGAAGGAACTTGTAGTACGAGACTGGTAATACAGAAGTACGGGTCAAATCAGCTGTTCTTAAAGATGGCGGTGATAGTGACGGGGATGCCTAGAGCTGCATTTGCATCATTCTCATTGGCAAAATCGCGAATAAATGAGTGTGAATCCAGTTCACAGAGAAGAATATTGTTTTATTTTTCAGGGCGGTGCTATTCCCACCACATCGCACCCCCCTTGACTATTCTCACAGCTGCTTCACACCATTTTCTAATTGGTGGGTTATCCAGATATGGGCCAGCAGCGTGCACTTATCCCGTTATGGCACAGATCGAAGTACTTAATCGCTTTCAATTTCCACTTAGGTTCATCAGAATACCTTGGAGATGGAAAGATTCAGCTTGTTCCTTATCTCATGCGTACACAAAATTAATATAGTTTCGAAAATCACAACGCCTTGACTGAGAAGATCGCATTTGGAAAGTGCGCAGTACAGGTCGAACACAGGTGTCTAATGTGGAACGGTAAGCTCGTGGTACTTAGTTGCCGGCTTTCTTCATTCTCTAATTTAAAACTTTTATGGAACAATTTGCAGAATATTGTTCTGGGTACCGTAGTGGCCATTTCTGGGCAGTTTTATAGCAATAACCTGGTCTTCCTGATCTATCAAGTGTTTAAATCGTTAAATCTCAGCTGCCATACTGCAAAACACTTGCACTGTCGCAGTTCCTGTTGCTCAAGTGAATGGTCTGGTTAACTTCAAGTTCAGCAAACACTTCAAACTTCGAACCGGAGGAAGAACTCAACCAAACATTTGAACCATCTAGGAACGAAATCAATACAGTTAGTATGTGGTGCTTACGGCCGCTTTCCGGACCCATTTTAAACGGCGCGGGAAACAAAAGCCACCCATGATGAACGGCGCTCCCTTCCGGTGTTAATACAAGCTGTATGAAGGAACAATACATGGGCGTGACATCGATCTCCTGATGCCCGCTCGCATCACTGGTGACATTGCGGAACGCAAGTAGACAGCTTACAGGAAACGGCTTCGGCTGTTGTGGGATCGCCTAAAATATGAAAACAGGTGATCATGTACAAAGTCAGAACAGCTGCCTGTTTCTCACTACTGACAATATTGCTACTTAGGTAAGTTGTTATTCTTTTGTATTAATATTTTAATACTGTGTCTACAAGACATTCAATACCGTAAGACAGTAAAAATTTTGTAGCATGACTAAAGGACAACCGACGACGACTGGAGAAGCAGACTGCTTGGGTTACGTAAATTTGTAGCGCAACAGTACTGTAGTTTGCAGCAACACGCCTTTGTCGCCTTTACCGTTTTTTTGCCGTTTACCACTTTGCCGTTAACTTTGCTTTTGCCGTATCACTTTGACGTTTAGACAGTTTGCCTTTGCCGTAATTTGGCAGGCTTGCCGTTGACACTTTAACGCTATTTAAGGTTTTAACATTAGTCAATTGTCCACATGATGGTAAAGGCTGTAAAGTCCTAAATAAAATCACCGAATCACGGTGTCTGCCGTAAAGGCGTGTAATTTATGCATTAATGCATACTAGGAACGGTTCAAACGCTGCCGACCAGGCTACCGCACAGAGCCCCAGGAACCATTGTGCGGATTTCAGTGCGGATCCCTGTCACGAACAGAGCTGCATCTTTATTGTGGCAGCACAGGAGCTGCTCGCTAGCAGACTAATGGTAGCAACGCAGTCATGTGCACAGACCATATCCAGCTGTTACACGGTTCTTGGCAGCCAGACTGAGCCAGTGCACACTTGATCTACACGATAACACACACAAAGGTCGTACACTAAGTGGCAATTCTCAAGTCCGCTGCCGAAAGGTGACGGTCTGAGGTGAAAGTCAGCGTGACTGGCATCGCAGCGTGTCGCTATTTATATTTCGTCGCTCGGAAATAAAAAGCTTCTGTACGTTAGCTACAGTTAACTAGTTCAACTACAGAAGTATCACAATTATTTCCGGCCGTAACTGTTCCACGAAAGCAGTTAACGTCCCAGCTGCTAGAATGACGTGTACAGGGTTCACACAATTACGCAAGTAATATGCATTTCCAGTGCGTGAGTTGGGTTAATAGCGGTCTAGGAGGTGCTAATTTGGTGTTGTTCGCAACCTGCGTAAAACCACCTAAGACACTTCCGTGTCTGCAAGACACGTCCAGTGTTCGCAAGACACGTCTAGTGTTCAGTGCTGATTTTCTCTCCCTGGTAGGCTCTCTTATGTGTATAATAACTTCTGCGCGGATGATCAGATTTCCCTGCCTATCTTCCTTTCGTTCTTATACCAACTCTATTCGCCAGTTCTCATTAGAAACCAAAACGGTTAGAGAAGTTTTCTTGCCAATAAGAATCGCTTGTGCAGTGCGCACACTAAAATACTCAGTGTATACGAAAGCATCGCGTTCTCGAAGTGTTAATGTTAATTTTTTGTATGCACCCGTATCACGATTGTCGTGATGATGATTCGGAATTACGGCTGCTGTCTTATGTAACCGATGTTCACTTGAACGTGTACACAGTAAGCGATGTGCCGGCGCTTGTTCATAACAAACGATGCAGCGTAGCGAGCGGCAAAATTTATTAGCGAAAGTACAAGACAAGATGATCACGATTGATCCAGTTTTATAATTTCTGATCGTCATCCTTAGTTTTCTGCATTAACAATAAGGAAAAGGGAAAGTTGGTGCAAGCTCCGGTCTAGCACGCAAACCAATAGTGATCTTATAATTTACTGCTACAATATTCTGGAGGAGAAAACACCTTTGGTTGATGGTGCGATTATACATAGTGGAAATGGCGTTTTACTTTGAAGGTTTCAGTTTTCCATTCTGTGTCCCGCTTGATTTTTTGGTTCGCGTTCTTTGCTTCGTAGTTATAAATGTTTTGTGTGTGGTGCTTTTTATATTTCGCGCTCGTTCGTGAATTTTCTAAAATGTTACGTTTATTTTCACTGTTTTTTAAACCTTTGTGACGTTGTGTTCTTGGTACTGTTTAAGCATGTTTTGGCTGTTTTATTGATATGCATTTTCTTTTGGTAAGCAAACAAAGTAGTATTCATCTTTTCATGCATCATACTGTACAAGGAAAAGCGTATACAAATATTTTGAAAACAATTACTTTCTGGAACACTTGCGCCTGGTTCGAGCCAGACAGTGGCACCCGTGTCTGATCTGACTGATCACGATTCTACGTGTAGTTTACTGTAGAAGTGTTTCTCGTAATAAAAAGAAAAAGCAAATCAATAGACCCCTTTCTCCTTACACAGTCTCCCTTTTTAGCTCCTGTTAGCTTAGTTTAAAAAACGTACGTATTACTGACAAATACTGACGAGCAATGTGCCAATGTTTCAAATAAAGTTTTTGATTTTCCAGAACTCTTCGTTACCATTTACTCGCTGTTTTCAGCAATCATCGCAATTTTCGAAGTTTCCAACAGATAAAGAAAAGCCATTATTTTCGCAAAAGTTCAGGATTCTGACCTACGAATGCAGACTTGATTACTTTTTAACTTCAGACTTTTTTTAACTTTTTTTACTTCAGACTTTTTAAATGTATTTTCCGTTCGCTGCGGTCTTTTATCGAAGCGGAGTGCGAATCTGTGCGATTACCTAGTACATTGTTACTACCATACTACAGGTACGTTCCAACGCTGTGAACTCGATCACAATAATGATATTACGAAGCGCAGAAAATTTCAGCAATTACAGTCTTACCAAAGGCATGTCGTGGGAACGTCGTGAGGCACTTTACAACGAGGTTGCTGACTGCTGTGGGCGCTCGAATGGTCTCAGAACCGAGAAACAAAGTTTGATGGGGGTCGAAGGGCAATATACAGCACAATGCACACGTGTAATTCAGCTCTCAAGCGGGATGGTGCTGTAAATTTGTAATGCACAAGCACGTAATGACAGCGAGTTCAACGCCTTGAAGCCAGGCGAGTTTCAACGGGTTCGCTACATGCTTGCTGAGATGGGTGATGTCATAAGTACGTTTATGTTCACATCAGTGACATCACTCTTGCTGGGGCCGCTAAAAATGATTCGTTGACTACCGAAAGTAACGACAGTGGGATGGGGCCAGCACCCCACCCACTGTGCTGTGCACGCCACTTCTCCATTGAATCTGCACATTGACTTTAGTGCTGTCACTGCTGCTGAGATGGAATTCGTTTTTCACTTTTCAGCGGTTGTGATTTTAATCGTAAAAAGTATTAGGCTAATAAATTATTTAAACTCGCTGCCACGCTGTGCTAATCGAAATCTCTTAATTCCATCGCCTTATTTGTTAGCATCTGTTTAAATGGCCTCAAAGTCGAAGGAACATTTTCTGTTGGATAAGAGAACGGAAGCTGGAGGAAAAGCTCAGTTACGTTCCAGCAGTTTGGGGCCTTTGGGCTCGAGGAAATCCTCAGCATCTACTTTGAACAGTGGTGGAGAATCGTCCAGCAGCAGCTGCGACGAAGACCTTGGCCACGAATATGTTGCTAAGAAAGTCGTCAAGTGCCATGACGATCTGATGGTAAGTCGAAAAAGCCTTGGGTTCGTGGACGCACAGAAACTGAACAGTTCCCGAGTTTCAGCATTCCGTTGTGATCGTTAGACGTTACGGTATCATGACTTGCAATTCAGTTGATAATTCAGTAACTTCAGTTAACGGCTTAACTTAACTTAACGCATAATTTGTTCGTTGATTCATGTTGCCTCAATAAATGAAGAATTACAAAACGTGCGGAATGTTGGCAGTTGGCTGCATAATTTGGATTTGGATTTTAGCTGCATAATTGATAAGAAATTATAAATTAGTAATAACTATCGTAAAGTCGAAATTTTTGCGTGCTCAGCTTATTACAACGATTTTTATGATTTTTCTGGGAATATTTGTAGGAATTCAGCCCAGCGTTGGGTCGTCCGGATCGAGACACGACGATTCGCGAAATCCCGGGAACCTTGCTGGAGAACTTTGTTGTTCGCGCCTCGAAAACGGCCAACCACGTCCTGGTCATGGGCAGTCCCTCGGTAAGCAGTCAGTCAGATGCGATCTGTTAATGGCACTGAAACGTTTGTCAGAGGTGCATTCAAAACGAAGTGTGTTTTAAATATTTATAATATTTAAATTCATGATAATAATAATTATATATTTTTTTTAATTCAGAATTAAGTTCCTTGGACTAATTGTAACAGTTTGTAATGGTATACCGTATCGGGAAATGTGGTTCACGATTGAAATTAATTATCCATTAATCATATCAGACTCGGCGCAAAGAAAGACTGTTTTACACAATTTTTCGATGAAATTATAATTATTGAAGGATTTCCTGTTTTTACAGATACATTTAAAAATGGAGGGCGTTTGAAATTTATAATATTTAAACTCATAATAAAAATAAATGTTTCTTAATTCGGAAAGAGGTTTTCTAGATGGGTTGCAGGATGCAACTTGCATCATTTTGAAATTTTATGGGGAAATGTCGTTCACGCTGGGAATTATCTGCGTCGGTCGGAAAGACAACATGGCATTGTATTTTCAGATGGTGTCCTATCCGTTGCGGTGCCCGTTTAAGGAAAAACGATGTAAATCCTTTCGGGCTTGTGCTCCCCAGTATCTCAAGGAACACTTGGAAGACAAGCATAATCTGCACAACGTGCAGGTACAGTGATCTTTTACGGATTGCAGTGTTTGGAGCTTCTTTTAAACACGGCGGGTTAGGTATTTACCTGTATGCGCATAGGGTGTGCAGGGTTTAGGTACCGGTAAAGCAATCGAATGAGCCATGTAATGAGCGTTTATTTCGGAAGGAGTGGGGCAGTTAATTTGGCTCGTATGGTTATAACTTAAAATTGATCTTTTTACGGAAAAATTAATTTGTTATTTTGTGAAAGTGCATGTCCCCTCGTCGATTATCAGTGGGCTGAACATAACATAACACTGCCATGTTATGTAATGAAAGAATCAGTTTCTAAACTTAACAGTTCCCTTCAGCCTGGTCAACCGAACTGAATTCTGGCTCAATTGTGCTGTGTTTGTCAACAGGTGAACCTGGCGTGCCCGTGCCCAGCGGTCTGCAACGTAGTCAACGGTCAGCCGCGCGAATGCCATTCTGTCAAGTACGATCCCATGAATGGAGTGTTGGAGGGCCATATTCAGCGAGATCATTGGAAGTACTGGGAAACAATGGGACGTTCTTTGAGTATGCGTCACGAGAAGGAAGAAAATCTGTGGGACGTTCCGGTAACTTGGACCGCAACAGTCTGCGATGTTTCGATCAGATAAATTATTATGATCTAATATTTTAACGCATATTACGTATTCTCTTGACACTCTTCTATTATAAGCATATTAAGATCTTGATCGTTGCAATATAACTAGAATAAATTTCGTTAATTTTTCCATTTTTATACTGCCGACATTTGTACCTTTGCGCAATTGCCAATAACAAATATATCATATTAAAAGTAATATTATCAGCAGTTACATATTAATAATATCTGATTCCTGGCAGTATCGGTAGCTGACATCGGTGCTTTATAGGAAGAGGTGAAGAACTACGTGCAATATCTGAAGATCCCGAAAACGCTTCCGGCCTGGACCAGGGAGGATCCCGCACATGCGCCTTTATTCCCCAGCCAGATTTTTCCGGATAAGATTGTTCTGCAGACGGTTGTCGAGGTGCGATAACTATTAGTATTGATTCACTCACGACTGGTGATAACGTCATGCTTATGCATCATTTGTTTGACACATGAAAACTTTGCAGAATAAGAATATTCATTTTAACTGCCCCATTCCTCCGTGTCACGGCGATCAGCCGATGAGCCACCATGCCATGTGCATGCATCTTCGGCATGAGCCCGGGCATCGCGAACGAATGGGCTATGGATCGCGCATCTTCGAACGCTGTCAGGTGAGTGTGCGCAGGGTCGACGGTGCATTTTCGTCGAAAGTGTGTACTTCCTATTTACTTGGTCCTTACACTTCGGTGCAGTGGATTCATGGTCAAGCCTTTTCTCAGTCAGCACAAGCAGTAGTGCATGGTTTCCGGTTGGCGCGTGTGTTTTTGATGAAATTAATTGCCACCGCATGGAATTGATCTTGCTTATTTCGAGTCCATCTTGTCTAATTGGTTGTCGTTTGCAGGAATGTGAATGTACCATGCACTGGAGCGGAATGAAGATGCTACTGCATGTGCGGGCCATGCATCCCGAGTTGCTTGGAGAACCAAGCAACTTCACCGAGGCGGCCAAGATGGTGAGTGAGATGCGTGTTAACGTTGTGTGACACCGGGCTCGCATCCATCAAATCCCAGTCGTGGGTCTAGATGTAACAACACCTGCTTGCAGGAGCTGGCCAAACTGGTGGGACAGATCCAGGGCAAAGTGATCGGGCGAGCAATCGGCGACAGACCTGGAACCAAGGCGCACTGTCTGTACAGCTTCCGGTGTCCCGTGCAGGTCAGTTATTTGACTAGTCCAGTGACGATTGCGTTTCTTAATCTGCACATCGGTTCATATGGCGAACCGCTTCACCGAACCACCGCTGAAGGCGCTATCAATACGCCACTGATCTTTGATGCATATGTTGTTTTCTTCCATTTTTTTCGGTACTGTTTTTTTGCACTGCTATGTTTTCTTCTCCTGACTTTTTCGTCGTTTTGTACTTTGATGTATCTTTTCGTAGACTTGTGAGCAAGCCTTCTCGGAGCGGGAGCACTTGGAGTGGCATATCACGGCCGACCATCAGCAGGAATGGAACAAGTGATTAGTGGCATCTGTGGATTGTAGCGTCTAGCGAACGAATTTGTTGTATTCTTTTCATCGGTATCGACTATTTCTTTGCTCCTCCAAAGCCAAACTTTTTCTCAATTTACCCTAGCTCTCGCTTATTTGTAATATACTGATTGTAATAGAAAGAAGTTGTGTGGGCGGTAAATGTCACTGTGTGAAATTTTGACCAGTGGAAGAAAGTATTTAGGTTTTTTTGTTGTTTCCGCGGATTGAATGGTTGTTAGCAGATGGGCGGTTTTTGATTGACAGCGATTCTGAGTGTGAATGAAAAGACCGAACCATGCTAACGTAGTTAGCATTTCGTACAGAGTACAACAGATGCATAAGAGGGCCGCAGTATGCAAATACGGAACGTATCGCTGGGATAACATAACAAGCGTTCTTTCTTGCGTTAAACTGTCTGTAGAATGAGAGTACATAATTAATCCTGCAAAACTATGATCAGATAAAACTAGAACCATACTTATGTACCATATATTCATCGGACACCTAGCTGTTCTTCCGAACAAAAAAGCAGATATGGCACAAAAATGTGGTCGCTTGCGTAATGTGTTAGCGAATTACTGTGCGTTTGCTGGTTGTTCATGGACAAACTTGAGAATTAGATTTACACCCTGATTCCTGTGTGCAGCCCATATAATTTACAATTCTTAGACGCAGATTACGTATGGGAAGGCGGTTATGGATAGTACTCTAGCTTCCTGTAAGAACGCTCAGTTCTGCCTCTGCGCAATATTATAATTTATAGACAGAAAACCATACCTTGTACATTGTAATTCTGTATATATGGATGATAGCAGTCATATACCAGCAAAACGAACGTGAAGCACAATGGCCGAATTTAGCGTTCTATACCAGTGGAAGATCGTAGTTGCCCGGAGCAATTATATCCCGTAGCCAGTAAAAGCAGACTGAACGTCAGGCTTTTGTTTTGCTGTATGTTTGATATACAGCAAAAGTTGAAGTTGCGAAACGAAGTTCTTACATTCCGTCTGTTCATAATGGGTTCATCATTCATAATTTAAAACTAGCGATCCATTGAATCCAGCCAGTATGTGACATCGATGTCTAATAACGTGAAAACGTGGAAGGAGCTAATTTTACAAGCAAATTCGTCACAGGTACATTAGTACCGTACATACATATGACCACACACGTTATAATACTGACAAATTATAGTGAGTACATGCGTCCATAAAACACGTACACTTAAACATGCTGTATCAGCAGCGAGTGGAGCTTCCCGTGGGGGAACAAGAGCATAACGTCGTGTTCAGAACAGCCAACACACGTTATACCTGTACACGCAGAGTTATGAATGGGAAGATAATACATGTGCCATATCGGCCTCCAGGTATGTTCAACTGATCACTGCCCTGGAATATCGTACATTCCAGCATTATGACCAGATCGGCCGTATATACACAGCGTCTACTGGCAG
>JAQGAU010003742.1:0-12663 GCA_034698045.1 Paramacrobiotus richtersi
GCCTGACTCATGGCGGCGGCGAACACCTCCGCGTCCTCCTTCCCGGCAAAGTTCAGCCCGTACACCTGGCGACTATCTCGCCACTGGTGGAAGGTGGGCGTCGCCTGGTTGTACTTGAGTCCCTTGACGATGGCGCAGTTGATCACCACCTATCAATCACCCAATTCATCGCGATTCTGTTTTGTGGATCAACAGGAACCGACTCACCTCGTGGTCCTGGATCTTGCGGCCGACCACGCGGAATGTATTGTTGAGCGTGTGCTGGTAGATCTGCACCTTGGCCGTCCCGTTGGCACCCGACGCCCCCGCCGGCAACCAGCGCTTGTTCACGTCATCGTAGACCATCACCGTCGCGTGTGCCGTCGCCACGGCTTGTTCCATCCCACTAAAATTCAATATTTACCATGTGACACAATGAAACAGACATGTAGTTGATGCCAAAACAGTTGCTGTATCCTTTATCATAGACAGTGCCAAGCGTGGCACTTATTCATGCCCACACCCATGACTGATACGTGCACTGCAGCCAAGTTGTGCGGTAAACAAATCACGCGTCTAGTGTGTTGTGCATAACATGCCACTAATCTACAATCTGCATCCTAATACAGCAGCGAAAAACGACCAGAGCATTGACAATGATGGAGCAGTCAAAGAAGGACAGAAAAGATTGCAGATTATCATAAGAGAACAGAATGGGAAGCTTAGACACGTCACACGCACGTACCTCATGGCTGCTGATCCTGATCCGCCGCGTTACAGGAGACCCAGAGGCTGACAGCATGGAGCGCGCTCCTCCCGACCGATACGGCAATCAAAGCACACTCTTCCGGATCAGAACACCTGTGAAAAAAAGAGCGTAAAAGCACGGCTACGACGGTTCCGCCCCTGGCCCGCGTCGTCCCCCAACGAAACCCCTCGGCCCCCGTTTTCCCCAGCGCCAGCGGGGAGTTTATTTCTAGTTTAGTCTCTAGAATCTTTCGGACTACAATTTATCGTCAATAAAGAAGCATAGCCAACTTGCAGCGTCAACACAACCTCCGCCCCCTTCCCCTAGTCCCCCCTCACCTGGCGCTGACTGGAGAATGTCGTTAAAAACACCACCATCCACGGCTAAATGTCGCGCATCATCGTCTCGCTGGCGCTGTGCGTCTTCAACCAAAACGTGTTGAATTTGATGATTTACGAGCTGATAATGAACGCCGTTATAAATAATGTCTAATGATGATGCAAATCATTCACAATATCAATAATTCCTAGGAAAGCCCGCGTACGAAAAGGAAGCCGTGCGAGAATGTAAACAAATCAGATTTCCTCAAAAAAATTGTCAGCATCTAAACAAAGCCCCACACATACGCGTCAAAATGGACGATAAAGTCAAATTTACAAACAAATTAATTAAAAACATGTAAGTTTTTCCGAGAAGGGCAGTGATCTCTCAGTCTGGTTTGAAATTTTGGAATCGTATGTACGAATACGTAGCAACGTGCGATGTAGAAAGCCGATGCCGCAGTGCATTGACGGCTTGTGATTGGCCAGTCCAAGACAGCCCCCTCAGTTCAGCGCACGTACATACTGGCTGTCTGTTCTCTTCCGTTTTGTAGCAGCACAGTTGGTACATCTACTGCACTATACCACGCTGTGGAGAAACGCACATGTTTGTGCATCGGCTGGGGTTTCGGCTGGGGCACCGTTTCTTGAAAAGTTAATTTTCATTATTGACGCTAGGCTTTTCATTTGGAATTTAAGCTCAGCGTACATTTCGGTAGCGTCTTGAATTTTGGTTTCAGACACTGTGCAATAATTTATGATGACGGATAGAGTTTTTCGCGAATCGCTACGCGGTAAGGTGGATCATGCTGATCCTGCACACATGTTGGCAGCGTTGTCTGATGCATGGTTGATGGTTGACAGACTACGGAGCGAATCCGCCGAAGCGCAAGGCCACGGCGAACCAGCAGCCCGGCTCGGACCGCAAGAAATCGCGCAGGGAACCGTCCAGTGCCGTCCCGCCAGTGCCCAGCACCCCGTCCACCAGCACCCGCTCCACAACCACCTTCGGCGCCCGCCACACCGATGCCCGCTTGAATGGTCGTCGCGGGATGCTGCACAGCGCGTCGGCCACGGGTTCCTTGGTGGCGCCGACGCCCGGTCGCCGTGCGGGCGCTGGTGCGGCGCTCTTGAAGACCCCCTCCTCCGCCGTCACCGGGATGCAGGGCGGACAGGGGAGCCGTGGCAGCGAGGACAAGGAGAACGCCGGGGTTGGGCAGGGGGCCGCCCACGACGTGTTCGCGACGCAGCAGTACACCGGGGATCTCATGGTGCCCGAGGGCGGCGGCGCAGTCGACGGGCCGATGCAGCTGCCGACCGGGGCGCCCACCGAGAAAATGGACGGCCCAGGGGGGCAGGACGTGGCGACTGGCAGCTCAGGGATGCCGGAGGATGTGATGGAGGAGATGATCGTGCCGGCCCAGGTCCCCAGTAGCAGCATCGCCCCGGAGGACGCCACTGTCAGCCAGGTGATGGATCAGTTGGGCGTCAACACCACGGACCAGCAGAGCGATATCGGCGGACCGTCGGAGGAACTGGGCGCACAGCTTCAGTCGCTGGAGAAGCGCGTGCAGCAGCTGGAGGAGCAGGTATGAATGCTTTTTTTGTAATTTCTTCATAAATTATGTGCATAATTTTTTACAAATTATTTTTTGGTGTTCAATCATTATCATAACGCGCTAATTGGGAAGAATTTTTTACTTGATTTTTGGAATTTTTATTGTGTCAACATAGTTTCTGGGCCACTGCCAAGTAAAGTTGCATCATCATCAGTTAATTTTTAATTACTTTTTTATTTTAACATGTAACCTAGTCTCGCTGCGCTGGCTTTTGTACTGTTGCGGCTTTTGCCAATCAAGGGGAATTAATTTGTTCACAATGTTGCTTCTGTATTTTTTAATTTGCAGGTTGTTTTGCAGAATTCGTTTTTATTTTAATTTTTTTAAATTATGCATCAGTGATTGTTAAGATTCTGTATAATTTATTTTTTATTTTATTTATGATTTGAACAATACGGATGACGCAGTAAGAGAAAAACAATAACAAGAACAATTAATAACAATGAACTTTATGTAGCGTGTGGAAGGCGCGGTCCGCACCGAGGACGAGGGGATGCTGCTGCTGACGGTGACGGATCCGCTGTACGTCAAGACGAGCGGACGCGGCTACGTCCAGTACACCATCACCACGCAGTGCCGTGGCGGCCGCATCGTCAGCGTCTTCCACCGTTACCGCGACTGCAGCGCCCTCCACACCGCCCTGACCGCCTTGTATGCCCACCTGGTCCCGAGCGTGCCGTCGCTGCCCGCCAAGAGCTTCAAGGGGAACCTGCTTTTGATCGTGTCCCGCGGACACTTTGCACCTGACTCCCGCACCGGTAGGCGTCGCTCTGCAGATGGGCATATCTTTTTTATTTTTATTAATTTTTTGTGATCTTGTTGAATGTTAAATCACATTTTTCAAGTTTTCTGAACTTTTTATTGGATATTAATTTGTACTTTTATTAATTTTTTTAATATTTTATTGAATATTCATTCGTCACATTTTTTACTTGTATTATTTTTTTAATATTTTATTGGATATTGAATTGTTAATTTGTTTCAGTTTCATAACATTTTTTAATATTGTATTGAATATTAATTCATCACATCTATTTACTTTTATTAATGTTTTATTGGATATTAATTTGTAGTGTTTTAATTTTTTTTTTATTGACTATTAGTTCGTATCATTTTTTATTTGTTGTAAATGTGTCAGTATTTGATTATTGTTTTGCTTTTGATTAGCGCCGATCATTTGTATGAGTTGATGAATGATTTGTGACATGAGTTGTTGACGCTTGTAGGCAAGTTCATCGAGAGCCGTCGCGCCGCCCTGGAAGACTGGTTGCAGGGCTGGCAGACCGCCCTGCCGTCCGTCCTGCGCGAGGATCCCGCCTGGCGCAGCTTCCTGGGGGTGGACGGGACCGGTCGCACCGACGACCCCCTGCGCGTGCTGTACGATGTGGCCGGAGAGGCGGTGGCCGGTGTGCCGGCGGGGAGCGGCTCCGTGGCGTAGCGCGTTGATGTCGTTTGAAACGTACGATCCTTATGCCGATATGTGGACTCCCCTGGCGGTGGTGGTTAGAGACAGGCGCCTATTTTGCACCCGCCTTTTTGCACAGTTTATAACTTTGTAGTTTTTTGATAAGTTTGTGGATCTCACTCTTTGTTCTCCAGATTTGTAACGATCTGATGGTTTTAGCGTCTATATAATGGAGATAAATGTAGCCACTGTGATTAGAGTTTATTTTATTTATGTAGTGTATCGATGCGGATGCGGATAGATTGTGAAATGGTGATACATTGGGAGTTGTTTGATAAGTATCCAGTGGTGATAATTAAAGAGTGACTTGTGAGCGATGCGGTGGCCTTGTCCAATGTCCACAGCACTACAATGTCATGTCTGCATGAATGTGATACAAACAACACAACCTGAGTAATCCACGTTCACAACATGAACATCCAAGAGAACACAGCAACGTCCACACTATCTTCCAGCCAAAGCACAAATGTTCAGAAAGAGCAGCAGAAACGTACACAGCATGCTCTGTGGTAATACTTATTAGCAAGCGCCATGGTACATACAAAAACAATACTCAACAACATCAAATCAAATGCTCTGTGTATTCTACGCCATTTTGTCAACGCGCCCGTACGCGTTAATTAACGCGTTATAACGTTATAACGTTGTATGTGGCTTGACAGTGACCAAGTCCACTTCCGCTCCAAGACGGTGCGCGCCAGCGGCGTCTCTATCCCGCTGCCCCACGGCCGGTGTGTACACTTTATGTTGTGTAGAGGATTATACCGGAAGGCACCTCCAGATCTGTCGGTACTGGCAGACAGACAGACAGCAGCGCCAGCGAGGTAAGTGTTGCACCGGCTAACTATCCCGCGACAATAATCCAAATCGAGTACGGTACGTACCCTCTGTACAAGAATACGCGAATACAATGACCAAATGAAACACAAAGACATATATATGAGTCGTGCATGACTAACTTTGGCTATGTGGCCTGTCCATGCAGCCATCGATCCAGGCTCCAGCCTGGACATGGCCAGCAGTGTCTCCGAAACGCGCACCGGCATGCAGTCCATGCACAAGGATGTGAACGATCTGCGCCATGAAATGGGGCTAGTGTGGAAGGAGATTCAAGATCTACGCTGTACGATCGACGACGGTGAACTATATATGCACCCTGAGTAAATACAGTCGACCCAGCTGGCGAAAATTTTGGCTTTAGTGTGCCTCTCTCTTATTGAGGATAAACCATGTCATGATCACTACGCTTCCGATCCCCGTTCCCCGGTATGCAGTGTCAGTCGCTAGACGACATCAGCCGGTGCCCGCCGAGTTTCACCGGCGACGGGCGCTCGGGCCAGCCGGATTATTGTAATCACAATCTCTGTCATCCAAGGTATGCGCTGGATACTGTCAGTTCCGTCACCGGACGTCAGCGAAGGTAAGGGGTGACTTGCGAATCCCCCCACGACGGTCTCCGCCGTGGCCTGTGTTCTATCGGGGCAACGGGCGTCGGGCGTCGGGAGTTTTACCAGGCCATTTCCGGACTTCCCGGCGTTGATTGCCGGCAAAACGGGGACGCCTGTGCATGTGAACCGTGTCCGAGCGGGTACTCCGGCGACCGGAAACACTGCAACCGGAAACACTGTCAACTCAGAATCGGAGGGCACTGACAAGAATGGTGATGCCTGTGATAATTGTCCCAATATGGCGATTCGGCGGCCATGGATGAGTCCAAGCTGTACTATCCCGTCTATGGTGACCTGAGCTCTTCCTATGTGTATATACGAGCGAATCAGAATAACCAACAAAATGTGACCTTTGTCCGATATGGCTGCCCCTCCACTACTGCAGAGGATGAGCTGATCCGGTGAGACTGACTGCATCGGTGCAGGACCGCTCCCTGTGTTTGGCCGGAACGGATATGAGGCTGATGCAATCACTCACGCGGTAGATCCGAGATGCCGGATCCTGATCAGATGATGTCAGCTCACGTTGCGCGCATGTATGGCTGATGCAACTGCCGTCAAACGGTCAAGCTCAAAAGGTTCTCTCTGTAAGCAACCACATAATATTTCCCATGTCAACAGGGTATAACATAAAAAATCTCCCAAAACAACCACGATGACAACGACTCTACCGAATAAAACACGTCACAACATATCCAAGAGAACAAAGGGCATGACTGCGCGCAATAGTTTGACGTGCGATCGTGTATGTTGTTCCGTTTCCAGTTTCTTTTCACGTCATGCTATGACTGATGAACATCTGGCTTTGCCACATTTCCGCTTTGGCTGGAAACATTCACACCGATTGCAAACGCTGATATCCGGGCGTGGAGGATATTATTAGTACTTGCTTTGCGGTACCGTTATGGCAGTCTGCGCTGCATATACTAATCATTTTGGTGATTTACTCACAGCTTATGACACCCGCCATTTCGCTGACTGAATACTTTACTGCACATATTATGGTCAATTATTATCAATAAATTATAATCCATTGGTGAAACCTTCAATCGTTCCGCGCGTGAGCTGTTGGTCAGTTATTAATTATTCAGTTTCTGCATAATCTCTGATCCGTGTTTGTTGTAACATTTTTTTTCGGATCTAATATTTATTCCTCTCACAGTAACAGCGTTTGCGCACCAGACAACTACACGTTGCGAAACGTTACGTTTCCGTACCAAAGGGATACTAAACGTTGTGCAGCGTCCGACAATGTTTCGGTTACTCTTCGCTGAGCAGGGCTACCGTCGACCGGTGGCCAATTGGAACGCTGTCGACGTGATAGGGAAGGACGGAATGCTGCAGCATGTGACAGTCATTGACGCTCGGGACGGAACTGACGACGAATACGACAGCCTAGTTGTGGACTTTGGCTGCGAGGGTCAGCGGTGCCAGTTGGTCAAATATGGCGAGGCATTCGGCTACTGGCGCAATGACTATGCAGGGCACGAAGAGCGACCCGGGCGCGCGGTGGAGGTGCTGCTGCGCCAAGACGCAAAGAGCCCCTGGGTCTGGCGGTCCGCAACACTGCCCACCGCTGTCAACTCCGGTGAATACTGGGCGTTGGTTGACGTGCAGCTAGGAGGCGTGGGACGCCGGGAATTGGTCCCCTATGAGCAGATTCGCCGGTCGCCGACTACCGCCCAACTGCAGTCCCGCTAATTGCTGCAGAAGCGCGACTTTGTGAGATTGTGCGCGAATATCGCTGCCCGGTTACCTGTGCATCCACCCCCGGCATGACGGCATCGAAAAGGGTGTGATGTGGGTGGGAAATAGGTGGCGATGCTGTTTGCCATTGGCTTCTGGTTCGGTTGAGGTTGGCGCGAAATTAATCGGGACTGAAGCTCTTTACTGAAGCTTGCGTAACAGGAAATCATGTTCCCTTTATAAGCTGAAGAGATCTCCGTGGATAGCAACATCAGACTAACATGTATTGAAAATTTGAAATTTTTGCTTGTCATTTCAGGCCCAGGACAGTGGTGAAATCACGGAGTGGATCTTGCAGGACGTACACCATCATGTCTTGGGGGCAGTGTTTACGTACTTGGACACGATACAGCGGGCCAGTCTGCGACGCGTCAGCCGCGTCTTTAGCGAGCTCATATCCGGCGTTATATCGTCGCTGAAATCCGGTTGACCTTTCGCCAGTGCAGCCGCAGTCGCACTCAGCTTCACGAACAGTACCTTACGCTCGCACCCCTGTGTGTGTGTCACTCCGCGCACCTGCCGGATTACCCTGACGAATGCCGGCCCGGGCGCCCTATCTAGGGTCCTGCGTACTTTGAGGACTTGTCGTCGACTGGGACAGTGCGTGGCCCGTCAGGAGGTGCTAGACTGCTAGTGGTTGCTGCGCAATGTGGCTTGCAGGATCCGGATGGCGGATTCTGGGACAGCGCATACAGGTTGGCGGCATCCATGACCCGCAGGTGGTGCACAAAACTGGTGTTACAGCAGTGTGCGATGCCACTCAGTCTTCCTGGCCTGCGTTTCAGCGGTTCACTGCGTTGTAGATCGCTGCAGAAGAACCTTTGTCAGATCAGTCAGATGGCCGGGTGGAAAGCCAACTGCAGACGTCCAGCGGACAAGCGAGTGGGTTGCGCAGACCGTCCACCACCAGTTGCCCGATCGGGCTCATATTGCGAGGGTAATTCACCCGCAAGGATTGTCGAAGGCAGATTGATTGTGTGTTTAAACGGCAGCCTTTTTGCAGGTTCTGGATTCTTTGCTCGCTCGCGACCCGCGAGCGAGCAACGCCTATGCCGGGCACGAATGGAAAGCCTATAAATACGGACCCGCAATAAACGGGCTATTTATTAATGTTGATAACAATTTAAATTAGCCACTCTGGACGTATCCAAGCTGTCCCGCGTGGCTCAGTACGCTTTGAGCAGCTTCGCGTTCCACTAGTCTCTCGGACCAGCCGCTTTTATATTCCAATGTAATCATATTTTGGTATGGCTTTGCTGCGTATCGTTTTTTCTCACTTTAACAAACGCTATGTGTCTTCGGTTAATTAGAAAACGTTGTAATAATTATTTGGTAAATCTATGTCTGTCACAACCGACACCGATCATTCAACAACAGTGCGGGCATATAATTCATGCTGTAAAATCGACCTCAATTATTATATTACCCCACATAATAAACTGGGCCAAAACAAACGCTGTACTCGTACCAGCAAAGCATCCCGTAATTACATATATGTAGATGGATGTTGCAGGACATGCACCGTGATGTGTTAGGGGGCCGTGTTGAGGTGCTTGGACACGATGGAGTCTGCGACGCGTCAACCGCGTCTTTGACGTGGAAAAAGTGTTACTGGTCATTTTATGATGGTAATGGCAATCTGGCGGCTCTGGAAGTGTACAAGCTGTCCCGCCTCGCTCAGTATGAATTCAGCCGTTGCGTTCCACCAATCTCGCGGACCGACTGTTGTGCATTTGTTGTAGCCAAAGGCAGCACAGCACATCTGAGCGAATCTGTACATTTTGTTCCATGGCTCAGTGTATTGCTTGTTTTGGTATCGTTTTTTCTTATTTTTTGCAAGCGTTGTGTGCCTTCATCTATAATAAATTGCAAATGGTTGTGATTATTCTGGTAATTACGTAACCAACACTGCAATCATACAACAAAAGTACAGCCCATATAATTCACAATAATTATTCCCCACATAAACTGGGGCAAAAATCCGGCGCACCGTAAGAAACCCTCCAAAACAATCACAATGACAAATTGTACACCATTTCACAACATTCGAAAGAACAAAAAAATCTACACGATCTTCCAGCAAGCACAGTACAAGTGTAGAAAAAGAGCGGTAAATAAATTAATCTCGCATCGAATCTTGACCACTCAGTGAAAAACGAGCAAGCAAAACGAAAAGCAAACCAGGAATGAAAAATTGACCAAAATCTTCGAAACCGGGCGAAGTAGAAAACCGGAATTGAAACAGGCGATATTGGCACAATCAGTCAGTCTACTGTATATTCTTACACATCGAAATCACAAAACGCAAATATTTGCTGCATGCACGAGGCTTTGGCGACAGGATCCATCGGTCTCGTTAATTGCAGGTCACACTGATTCGATAGCTGTATTGGACAAAATAATCGGTGACGAAGTGGCTCACGAACTAAAACACCAACAAACCGCTTTCATCAAGCTGCGAATACCACCGATGCAAAAATATGAGTCTTTTGGAATGTTTGTTCCAGCATCGAAGATTTCTATCGCCCTGGTACCGAATCTGCTAACAGGCGTCGCAGCATAAAATTTGATTATACATTATTAGTTGTCCTTATTATTAACCATTAATATATATATTATTAATAGTAATATTCAATAATATTTGATTTGTGGCAAGCGAAGCTGTTATTGATTAAGTACAGCTAAAGATTACAAACGTACAAAGAAACTCGCCGGGATCGTCCACTGGGTGCCTGTGAGTGCGACCGCTTTTACACCGCAAAGCATTTGGTCGTAGATAGAAAGAAAAACGTCGTCACAATACTTGGACACTTTTCCCGGCTAAAGACAAAAGACCAACGTCAGAAGGTGCACGGGTTGCTCATAACCTGGAGCCTTTTGTTTCCAAGACGAAGGAAGCAAACGGTTCTTACGCTGGCAGCCGAAAAATCGAGAATCGTAACCTGCAAAATAATATTTCATTCTGCATGTGCACCATTTTATGTCATTCCAGCAGAAAAGTACATTTCTTATTTAATGAAAGGCGGCCAGATGCTTTATGCAATGCAGATACTAAAGCCGTTATAAAGTAAAAGCCGTTTCGTTTACTTACTGATTGTACTGTACATAACCCCCTGTTGAACTGCCTCAAAACACTACCTGAAAAGAAGAACCTCCACTACAAGAAACGAGGCGGTTGGTGAATCGCACAGCGACTGGCTCCATTTGTGCGACTTTACGGCTGGTCAGTTCCAGCACTGTGGATTCTCCTTTATCCAGGAACACGCAGTTAATCCCTTCAGTCTCTGATAAAAAAAATGTTCACAACAATGTTGATTATTTTTCTGGTATTAAAAATTTGCAGCATTAGCTGTTCTAAGTGACTTGTAAAGTACTGGTTACTTTAAAAAGGTTGTTCAACACAAATATGTTTTAGTTCGCCTGCGAACACACCGGGATTGCCCGCTCCATCAGTCTGGATCCGAAAGCCGAAAGCATTTCCGCACCTTCTATCCGGCGTAGCTGTAGTTGTCGGAGGTACTGCAAAAAGTGGCATATGCTTTCCATACCTTCATAATCAAGGTCAGAAAGGTTCCACCGTGACCGCACAGAGCTAAAGTATAGGAGGGGACGGAAAAACGACCCCGTCCGCTGCATGTACAGTTGATCGTGTTGTACCTGTTGTAGTCGTAGGGCAGGTGACGGGAGCAACTGTCGTAGGACACGTCATGGAAGAAGCTATGAACCACAAATGCGCCATGCTGTAATGAAGTTGAGCTTGTACATTTAACGTCCGTAATACCAGAAACACCCATACAACGGGTCCAAATTCACTGACACTCACATGATTAGTTTCAAGCCCAAAACTGGTTGCGCTGCTTATCTTGACACATCAATCACCACAAAAAAATTTCGACAAAAAGAAATAACAAAAAAACTTATTTAAAAATGTACCGGATAGTAAGCGAACTATGCTACGAAATCGATTCAGTTCACCCAGAACACCTACTAGTAGTAGTATTGGGATGTGCCAGACACACGGAGCCGGAACCGGCCAAATATCCTTTTGACCCGTCACATTTGCAATGATGCGTTAGGTCACAGATGGACAAGGGATCGCGACACTGGCCACCAATCCGCGAGCAGGGACACCCCAGACCAGCATCAAGGGTCGGACCCATGCAGGAGTTAGCGACCGACCTGACATCGGCACCAGTCTGCACAGCCGATCCTGGAGAAAACGCTCGCAATGCCATTCCAGCCACTCCAGCAACCGGAACCAGTAGGCAACATATCAGAAACATTTTACAAGAGCTCTGTGCGTACGGCACAAAATTCTCTTTGCTTGCTGAAACAATGTTTTTGTAAAATAATCACGTGAAAAAAAAGAAGAATAATAATGAGGTTAGTGCTTTGTGAACGAGTACTCTGTAACAGAGGCAGATGAGCCGGCAGTTTTTTATCGAACGCCAAAGTGATGAGAAGCTCTTTGTCTACTTAAAGTCTTACAAGACAGAAGCGAAAGTTTATCTGCTGACCGGTGAACAGTAGTAATGTTTGCGGTGACCACAATTTCTCCGTGATCAATCGACCCACTCATTTTATCATGCTGCGATTGAACTTATTTGATGACTAGCAACCTACTTCTAATAAAGCTGTTCTCATATATAACTCATGTACGTATTTATTATGCATCTCATTTATTATACGGCTCATTAAATATGCTGTACAGCTTTATTAAAATTATATGCAGCTCACTTGATGCTCATGCAGCTCAGTGGTTAAAGCCGCGGCCACAGTTGGGTTCATTCGTGAAGATACGATAAAAATGCGCAGAACATTGAAAACAGACGTATTGTCGAACGTGACGTTCTGTGAACATGTTTCGAAACCGAACGTAAAGTTTTGTATCTGCTCCCACTATGTCCCTTTCGGCGGCGCTCATAGTTGAAGGCTGGTCCTGAGCAAACCACGAAACAGCATGTAACTGCCACCATGGGCGGTACGCTGCACCCGGGGCGGCTGCCAAGCGACAGGTCAGTTGTCATCGCACCCGTGGCGGTTGGCATATCCAACCCTCTGGGTGGTTGACGATGGAGCAAAATAGTCTTTCTAGTACATTAATACTGATACATATATGCGTGAACTGACAAAGCTTTACGCACAAAAAATTATTGCACACCGAGTACACCGCTGACTTTACGCCGTCGTAACTGTTTATAGTACGATGCCGCCAAAAATTGTCTCAGGAAAATAAATAAGTCGATTTTTTTTAATATTACCTCTTGCGAGTTGCGGTATTAGTGGAAAAAACCTTAACTATTACAATTTTGTAATACTTGCGTTCTGTGAATTAGGA
>JAQGAU010003743.1:0-12663 GCA_034698045.1 Paramacrobiotus richtersi
TGTTGCTGGATCTTCGTAATAGCTCGTCGGCTGCGCACTGGCGGCGGCGCTGCGCACCGCCGCCGGTGCTCGCGACTCGCAACGTCCTGCAGGGTTAGGGCTAGTTCAAGATGATTTACTGTGGCAAAATAAGGTAGCACGTGGTTGTTCCAGAGTGTGTGTAAAACTGTACTCACAATTGTCAGACACACTGTGGTTGTCTGATCTTGCCCAGACGGTTTAAAGGCGTTAGTGGACTAATAAAGAACAGTCTGTGCTGCCGTTCCACTGCAGTAACAATCTGAAACAGTGCGTAGTTTAATCTTATTGATTTGACGGGCTGAAGAAAACTGAGTACACAGAAGTGAAACTTTTTATAACTAAGGAAACATAAAGCTGATCCTGTTCACCAGTAAAAAAGAATAACGGTTCGCAGTCCGCGTACACATTCAAGGTCTCGCAAAACCTGTGTATGTAATTCACAACTTGCAGATCTGCGTACATAACTTAGGATTCACAAACCCTTGTAGATGACAAAAGATTCGCAAACATTATTATGTTTGGTCGTTATTCGTATTTTACACTGCGCGAATATGTGTTAATAACATAGCAATGGAGCTTTATACTAATGACCAATATAATCACTGGTCATTAAAGAATTATCGAGCTTTGCGCCGCCAGCAGCACTGTAAACGCACCCATCGCTTGGGTTAAAGTCGCTGCCATATAATTTACACCGCTGCACGTTGGGCAACCGCATCCGTTTAATCTGCGCACAGCTGGGGATTAATCTGCCACCAGTTTCTTGCCGTTTTTAGCTAGGACGTGAGAGCAGAGGGTCGACGTATTGCTTTGCCTCACATTGCTTTCGCATATGTGGCTCAAACTAATTAGAAAACGCCAGCGTTAACAGGACGACTGAAAGAATCATCGATCGAGAGGGCGTCGGGCTGCAGAACATCGGCAGGCAAAGAAGAAGCAAGCAACAGCTTATTAAGTAGCCGAAATTCCGGAACCAAAATAGTTATCGAAAACATTATCGCAGCACGCAAATGGCCAGTGATAAAACGTGACACCAACTACGGAAACGCGTTCGGATGTTGCACTTCGGAAAACGTCGTGCTCTGGTCTGTACCGCACCGCCTTGATCTGGAGCAAACCGGTCAACTAAGTTACTTTGGCTCCCGCTCCCGCTTTAGGCACTGCACGGTGGGTACTGATAGCACGGGTTATTAGTAACTTCGTAGAACTGCTCCGGGCTCATCTTATGTATTGCCATAACATCTCGTTTAATGCAGGTTGTATAAAATCGCGCTTTTCCGCGTTGCAAGCCTTCGTGCCAGGAAATCTTGAGAGGCATTCCGCTTCTGTCTCTGCCCACCTTTGCGAAAGTGGAAACCATGCCAGCAATATAGACGTCGTCCAAAAAATTGTAAGGCACGAAAGAGCTTGAATAGATCAGTTTAGCAGCGTAGGCTGTTGGAATAGCAAACATGAAGCCCGATACATATTCCGGTAAGTAGTCCGCTTGGTAGTCCTCTCGCGGGAGGAACGATTTCGAACCGGGGTTCCTGTTCACGGGGGAACCGTTCGGCAAGAAATGGCCTACAATTTCATTATGTTGGTCTTTCTGTTTAAGGAAATCCGTGTATTTCGGTAGATTTAGCCAGGTATCATCATCAATTCTAACAACGTACGTCGACAAAGCGCATTTTGAGCAACACCATTCGAGCAAGGTCAGTGTTTTGACGGTCGAACTGCGATACATGTCTTCGTACCGAGAACTCTGCAAAATATCCTTGTAGTGCCGGGCTTCCGTATCTATGCGGATCTGCAGCTTAAAGTCCAGGACTTTGCCTATGACGAAAAAGAATTTTATCCCACACTCCGTTTTCGCTTCAGCTCCCCATGTTGCACGAATCGCTTTTCTTCTTCTAAAGTTGTCGGGGGCCGAGATAACTGCTACGGTTAAGAAATAAGCTTCATCTCCTTTTCTAGTGCTGCACGGTGAAGGTTCGTTTATAAAAGCCCCGATTAAGGCTGCTCCTGGAATAACAAACTTTTCTGGTCGAGTACGTCCCAATAAGTCCGCATTTTTACCCAGACGGAAATACGATCGTGCGACTGAAACGTCCCGGCCTTCGTACATACCATACTTTGCCGTAAACAGATTCAGTCTCGGTCTGTCATGATGGATATACGATACTTGTGTGTGCAATACTATAGCGACAGACAGCACCATTGCCAATGCATATAATGTTGTGCGATGCTTTGGCATTGCGATAAAATGCAAACAGCTTCGTGCGAAGTAAATTGCTACCTCGCCGTACGCCCGGTATCATCTTAGTTGAGATTGTGTTCAATTAAACCTCAAGGCATAGCGTTAACACGCCTTTTGGTAACTTACAGCTTGTGTTCTGTCTGTTTGTAATTCGAGACAGTACGTCCTGAATTCCCAAAAGATGTTGACCACAATCATTAGAAGTGCTAGCGCAGAAAGCGACATTTATTCGACGGAACTGAAACAGACGGCACCAAAATGGATCAGAGGTTCCCCAACTATGACTAAAAGGTTGCATGAGCTGGTCTGTACCCTCCAAGCCGCGCATAAACGACATGCAGATTTCTGTGTGAGGGGTATTTCTCGTGTGGAAAACACGTGCTTTAAGAACGCGCAAGAGTATAACGACCACATCGCCAACCACACGACAACGGAAGGCATCTTAATCAGATTTGTGAATGTTTACATCCCACCCCGCGGCGATAAGCGAACATCGACTTTTGCTATTGGACCGGAGGTTTTGAAGAAATGACAGATAACATTCTATGTCCCGAAGTCTGGCCTTCCAATGTGTTTGAGGGAATGGGCGTACTAACTCATTGACTTTCTGTGATGCTTTTATGTTTTATTTCATTAAAATTCTTTTTCTGATGTCTGCTCTTGATCTCTCTCTCTCTCTCCTTTGACATCGGTCGCTTAGGTGTTGTTTATGCGAATTGCAGCAATTTACACTTCATGTTGTTGTGTTTAGTGTTGCCGAATTGTGTCTAATGCCCAGAGGGGACGTTGTCCCGCTGCGGAAAGGCAATAAATCATTACTATTAAAAGAATCGTACCAAAGCTTCTGTCTGCGGTATTTTCCTGTGGTTGGTTTAATAAGAATAAGGAGCGAATAATATTCTGGAGAAACCATCATTAATAGCTTTTACTTTAGCCGTCTGGATCAATTTCCTGTAGATTCGGAAACAATGGCCTTGATGCAGCACAACCAGCCATACGCTTCCGAATCCAACTCCAGCACAAGAAACCCGCCGCCCACAGTTTCCGGTAAAGTCATTATTAGCAACAGGCTCTACATTTACGGTCGAAGTCATTATTCCGTAAAGTCTGGAAGCAACTGTTTGGAAAGGCAACATCACCCACGGATTTCTTATTCGCTCCTTATTATTATTAAACCAACCACGGGAAAATTCCGCAGACATAAGCTGTGGCACGATTTCTTTTTAATTTCGTTCGTTAAGTGGCCATGTTATAATGCACTTCACTAAAACAAATCTGAATTTTACTTCTAATAATTAAAAATTCTTTTTTACGGAAACCGGAAAGAATTTAAGTTGTGTTTATTACTCTATCATGCTATAACATGCGTACACACGCGCTCCGTTAGAAAACATTAAGCAGAAACAAAATTAAAGAAAAGAAAGGATCTCATCTAAACGGACAGAATCGGGTACCGCACCCATAACGCAAAGGGCATTTCCCTTCTGCATTAAAGCATGGACAATTTCTGCCGTCAAAATTCTTTCGAACTCGGTTCTCATGTATCGGCGATGAGATCTTTTTTGATCTAGATGGGGACGTTTAAGAATTAAGAAATTTAAGCATTTCAACGCGTTTGCGGCCTCGGAAAGGATCGCTTCCTCTCTGTTAGCGATTCTGTCCGGCGGGCGCAATTATGCGTTGAAATGATAGCCGAGAACAGCCGCCATCAGGAAGAACAGCACAAGTTCTGTTCCTGGCGAAGTGAAATATATTCGAAAAATTAGCTTGCAACCTGAAGTGTTTATAGGAAGCAATTCCCAGTTCCATCTCTCGGTGAGTTTGCAAGTTTTACTCACACAGTTGTTCATAAGTAAAACAAGGGTCATTCCACAACTCGTAAAACTGCTTGACTGACGAGTAGTGAATGCATATGCGGTCCCTTTTTTCGCACTCAGTTTCTTTTGTTCCTGGAGCCCACGCCATCTCTGGAAGGTTGATTCTGGAAAAATTAGCAGCACCGGCGACAATTCCCGCAATGTACACGTCGTCTAAAAAAACCGTTTGAGTTTTTTTCGCTGTATAGAGTATTCTTGCCAGTGTCCTTGTTGGAACAGTAAAAAACATTCCAGAAGAGTAATCTGGATAAACGTCTGGCTGATATTCTTCTCTTGGAATTCCGTACTTGTCATCTGGGCCGCGAACTACTCTTGTACCTGCAGAGACCGGTGTTCCGTAAATTGCATCTACCAAAGGTGTAGTTTTCATATACTGGTAGAACTTTGGCAGATTTAACCAGTTATCATCATCGATTCTTGAAGTGTAAACAGACTTTGGACAGAACGACGACACCCATTGGTATCCATGAAGGGTTTTAACTGATGATGCCCGATACTGGTCATCAAACTGGTCTGATTGAATTATATCGCCATATATTTTTGCCTCTTCTGACAGCATACTGCGAACTTGTTTGTCGTGTACGCGACCTAAAAGAAAGTATCGCCGAACCCCGCAAGCGGGGTTGGCTAAGGACCCCCACGTTTGTCTGATTACTTGTCGACGTCGAAAACCCTGTGGCTTGCTGATAACTAGAATAACAATAAATGTTTCCTTGTCACTCGATAAGCATGGCTGTGGATGCAACAGGTACCGTGTGGATACTTGGTAGGGCTCCACGATGTATTTTTCATTCACAGAAGTCACATTTCCGGCGGCCAGACCAAATTGCGCACGTTGAATTGTCTTGTCTGGCAATAAATAGGCGAGAATATTAACAAGTCCCCTATGACCGTCTCCTTTACCATCCGGCATATATATACCGTACAACATCCATAGTGAAACAATAATAACCCAGAACACTGCAAATCGAAGAAAAGTTCTCCGTTTTCGGAGGCTGGATTTTAAGTAACCCATAATACGAAAGTTCCCATTAGCGCTATAAGGTTAATCCACGCTTTAGCCGGAGTAATAAATCGAAAATCCCACAACCTAATTTACGCTGGTTTCGGACAATCAGACTATGTATTACTGCCGCTCTGCGTACAGACTTGCAGTGCCGTGCGTGCTACGCCACGGCCGATTTGCAACTGCACGAACGTGAGTCAGTTATAGCGCCGCACACTGCCACCGAAACATCTGCGGGTTCTTGCACCGCTTTGCCACTAGAATTCTGCGCCGCTAGGTGAACTGGTTGTACTGACAGCAGTTTCATCTAACATGTTACCCATCCGAACATATCTTTACATTGCACATTATTTGGTCTCGGTCTAAACGAAGGTTATCAGATCTGCACCAACAGTACGACAGTCAAAACGATTTTTATATCGAATGAGAAGTACTACCGCACGTAGTATCTTAGCGGCAGCGCTAGCCATCGATATGTTTGCGGCACCAGCACGCTTTCGCACCATCTTCTGCAGAGTGCCAACAGAAAATTCTGAGGGGCTGAATTAGGAGGTTGTCCCCGATGAGGCAAGGGCACGACTGGCAGGACGACGGACTTGAATATCCTAATTCGTGTATGGTAGTGGGCTTGACCAAACAAGTAATGCAGGGCACCGATTCTTTTAGGGGCCTTGCTTACCACATTGTCAGTATGCTCGTCGAAAGCTGATCACCGGTCCAGGATGACTACGATATATTTGACCGATTTCATCTCAGGGATCACCTCGCCGTTGAGATCATAGCAGGAATTAAGCTTTCCGGATCATTTTGCGTGAACCGAACGAAACATGACTTCTTCGCGTTGAAAGGCAGCCCATGGTCCACGACCAATTGGTTCAGCAGCCGGAGATCATTCTGCAGAGCGCTCACGTCGGCCGTTGATTTATTTCGCGATCGATGGCGGAGTCAACTGATAGCTCGACATGTGACTTATCCCACTTGGACCCTTGGTAGATCGCTAATCAGTATGTTGAACAGTGGTGGTCCCAAAACCCTGCCCTGTGGAACTCCAGAAGTCACCACAGTCATTCTGGATGCAACCCCTTCCACTACTGTTCGCTGCAGCCGTTTGCTTGTTTGTTTGTTTATTTATTTTTTACCAAGCAGACAAACCAACTGGCACTCAAAGTCTGTTCCACGCTGGCTTAACCAGTAGTAGCCGTTGGCTAAGCAGTAACACCAGCAGCTTAATCCATGACAATATTCGATTACCTTGATGCTACCGGTATGTCACAGTACAGCTCGTTCAAATATTTACGTTCTACAAATTTAACACCAGCGATAATGGCCGGAAATTATCAACAACAGTCGGTAATTTCTTAGGAAGCGGTGATACAAATGCATGCTTAAAGACATCAGGAAACGTACCACTCTGTAGACACATATTAACAAGGTGTTTCATTGGCAGAACAATGCATAATTTTGTACTTTAGTACAATTTGTACTTGTCTTCAACACATTATGCACGGCTTCCACTGGGCTATTGATTCTCGGATTTCCGCCTCCAGCCGCTCCAGATCTGCAAACCTTCGGTATATGCCCTGCCATGGCACACTTTCGGTAGGCTTGGTTCTTAAACTAGCACCCGTTCTGATTGTGGTTTGTTCCTCCATATTGATAACAGACTTTTTCTTTACGGTCATTCTATTCTCAGAAGTTTTTCGGTCTTCATGGTCGTCGTGTTGTCGCATGTAGCGTTGTTATGAAACGTTGCATCCTCCGGATTATTGTTAACATCCTCTTCAGCTTATGAACTTCAGCTCCTGTTAAATATGGTGCCTCCATGTTGTATCGCTAAACGCTCCCGCCACGAGCACTGTGACTGACTGGTCTTCCAGGATGTTTGATGGGAGCTTACACGTATAGATTTTGTTCCACAAATCGTTCGCGAACTGAACCAACGCCTGGGTGGACTTTTTGCGGAAGCAAAAGAAGGATGCCCATTCTGTACTTTGGTAGGCCACCTTGACGTGGAATTGTAGATGTCGTTAAGCCTTTTGATCCGTTCCTCGTACGAGAATTTGGTGGGATCCTTTGGTCGGCGGTTTGGTTTTTCGCAAATCTGGTAACTGCGAATCGCGTCGACATAGGATTGATGTTAAGAGGACTTTCGAAATGTTTGCAGTTTTTGGGTCGCGTGACGTCAGAGCCTAGAAAGAGCGACAAAAGGTGTACTGGTGTTACTTACAACTTGTCAAATTACAGCCTTTATGTAGTCGACCGTGGAACCTTTGTGTGAAGGCTCATGCGACAACATCTAAGGCTGGATAGTGTACATCAACGTCATTAACTTCGACAACAAAAGTCAAAATGGATGTGCAAAACCGGTCGATGTCTTAAAAGGTTGTTGAACTGCGTGCTTGCTGCTGCTTTCCATAAGGAGTCAAAATAATGCTTTAGCTTGCTGGATGGCGTTGGCAGCTGTTATCGACCGCAGTTTTTTAACCGAAGTTTTATCCCACGGTTCAGAACGCGACAAGCTACGCTGTTGGACGGATTAGGGTTGATAGCGTAGTATTGCGGCAGTAATTGTTTAGGCGGTTGTTGTCTCAGCACTGTAGGTTGTAACTCGACGCTAAGCTTAGCGGTGTACCTAGCTGTATGCATTTATTCACGTTAAACACAAACAAGCGCAACCTACTGCTTCCGAGGTACCATGATGAGGCACTTGTGATCGCTCTGCCGAGCATCCCATATACCGAATTCACTAGAGAACAAGAATGCCGACTGCCGGCTACCGAGAAGTAACAAGCATTGTGTTGATATGTGCCTCTTGCTTCTACTGTCTGGTTCTGTTTTATGGAAACCACGAAAGGCGTCATGTTTCAGACGTACTTACGTCAGTGGGATTTCTGGCTGAGCTGAACTTTGTAAATAGCACGGTCGCTGTGCCCTGTCTCTCACCTCGCGAGACACCACCTTCCTTTGACGCGATGACCCGGGCTCTCTACAAGCGACCAAACAGTCATGACTATATAAAATGTTTTAACGGAACCAGCCGAAGACCTCACCCGTGGAATATGCCAAAATGGCGAAAATTGACGCCCGCGATTTCCACGTATTCTGCTCAT
Organism: Paramacrobiotus richtersi; assembly: GCA_034698045.1. Lineage (NCBI taxonomy): Eukaryota > Metazoa > Tardigrada > Eutardigrada > Parachela > Macrobiotidae > Paramacrobiotus > Paramacrobiotus richtersi. The sequence goes on from JAQGAU010003743.1 coordinate 8,254, forward strand.
CTTGTACGAAAGACTGTGAATCTTTCAACGGAAATACATATCATCGGGATAATGAGAACAATTTCCACATCGAATAAGGGAGTAAAGCCCCAGCACTTAACGGACTGTGCTTGTCGTGTGTTTTACGGAGAAAAGCAGCCGGAACTAGTACAAGTGAAAGTGCATTACCCAACTCACTTTGACATACATTCTCTTCCCTTTCGAAACATACGATTTATCTGTAGGAAGCGCATCGGAGCGTTATTACCGACAAAGGTGGAGCTGGCCTGCCTCCACAACGGGAACTGCAGGTTAGCAGCGTACTCCTTAGTAGATGCGCCGAATGGGAATCCCCCAAAACTGACGTTTGCCCTGTGTGGTCCCATTATTTGGCAAGAAATGAACACCTTTGTTCTGATTGAATTTCTGGAATATTACAAACTTCTGGGAGTAGCAAAATTTTATTTCTATGCGGCTACGCTGAGCACGGCGTACAAGGCTGTGTTTGAGCATTACCGAGAAGCGGTAACGATCATGGATTGGAATTTGCAAATACCAGCTGCAGAAGTGCATTACTTTGGACAGCTGGCGGCGTTGAATGACTGCATCGAGCGCACCGGACCGCTGTTCGATTACACCATAACAGGTAAGACTTTTTTTTAATTTTTAATCCTAAATCCCAAAACACGGGCAGCCAGGTTACGATGTAACCGCCTCCCTGAAAATAATTCCAAGCCTCTCAATAAATACAGTACGGTGCCTTGCTATATGCTCTTTCCATTACGGTTTCTCCAAAGCACTAATTTTTATTATTCAAATACTTTGGTTCGTCTGAATACCCGGGTACCTCAGCTCAATTTTTTCTCTATAGTTTTGCTTTTCATTAGCTTTACAAGAAGACAGCAACAGTTTGCATAATTGTTCGAACCAGCGTGACTTGTAAGTTTTGACTCGCAACTCTAGAATTGCGGAAAACTTGCAAACAATTGCTGGTGACATGCCTAGTTAAATATTGCTCTCGTTGGCCACAAACACAATGAGTCAATTCAGGAAAGCCCTACAGTACACGACCCGCAATTACGTGCCCTTCATACAGTACCCGAAATATCACCGACAATTATGTACCCTACTGATACTGATATAACTGCAGTAGTTATTTTAGCGCCAGCTTCGTTGTGCACATTCTCAATAAAGTATTACTCTCCATTATGTACCCTCTTCCCGACGGGAGGTCGGTTGCCAGGAGAACCTGATGAAGTTCTGATTGTGAGCAACTACTGATTGATCTATAATGGCTGTCGACCCAATGACCATTTCAGATACCTACCTATAAGCATGTACATGTACTGGAACATTTCCTGCAGCTTTGCGCTGAACAATGTTACCCTTCCTAGCCAAAACTCAATTTGTTTTCGCAATCACGGAAACTGCCGAATATCACCATCGAGACTGTTGAGTGTTGTTTCAGTCATTTCCTTATCCCAGTGAGTCGCTGGTCGGTTAACTTGGACGAGTCCAACTTCTCTGCTTCGCGCATAACCTCTTCAACTTTCGCAGTCCGTTAGGAGCGTAAAAAGGCGCAATTTAATGCATTATTGATGCTAGAGGTGACACAAATGTACTGATAAATTCGTCCGGAAGGTAAAACCGTCAGCCCGGCACATTTGCCTATACACTGGGAAAACTGTCCGTAGGGCCAAAACTCAGTCCGGTGTAAATTTTGCCCACCCCAAAAAAAAGAATGTTTTTTTCTTTATCGACCGACATTTTGCGAGCTCAATCAGTGCAGTTTTCCAGTGGTCATTCAGACACTTTTGCCGTAGTATGCGGGAGAACTGGCTTCAAGTAGACGATTCTGCCTAATGGACCTAAATCATCGGTTTCGTTTCGTTTCACTTTCGAAATACTGCTGTATCGAACGATACATCAGAGGCCGCTCCGAAAAAAGTACCATTACATGCTTCAGTTGCATGAAAACCAGAACGATTCATGAAAAAATGAGCAGATGATCAATTAATCCCACATTTCGATTCTCTACTGTCAAAAATAGCACGTTTGGCGGCAGTTAAAGAGAACTTCAATTTGAAAATAGATATATATTTACTTACAGTCAGTACCTCTGGTACTAAATACATATATTGGGGGTGGGCTTTCCGAAAAAAGTCCTAGTTTCTAGTACACTGGAATTAATTCTGGCCGACGCTTCTATTGCTTTTCAGTTGACGTCGATGAATTTATCAGCTTGAACGACGGCAACAGCTTGGCACATCTTGTGAGATATGGACTACTCGACTGCGTGATTCTAAGAAGTTCTGGCATGAATGTGACGAAAGCCGAAGTCGATCAAACCTGCAGAACGGACGTTATGCTGGCGAATACTGTGCGCGACGAATATATTTTTGTAATGCCTGTTAGAACCAAGCATCTGTGTCGCGGCTTGAAAGTCCGATCAGCTGGAATTCATTTTCCACATTATACTACCGCCGACGCCGTTGTGCATGCAGCGGACGTGTACACCGAAGGAATCGTTTTTCACTACCGTGAGGGCTTGGGTCCATACAATAGGACCGTTCGCTATATCAATGACTCGCGTTCGTCGGGAACGGTAGATGGGCTACGTAAGTCCGTCTTTCGTGTGGCCGTTGCGCTGAAACTCCGAGACCGTTGTGAGTGAGTTGAGCGTATTGCACTACTTGTTGACTGTCGCAAACTTCACTGATGCCAACGTGCTCGAGCACTTCAAAGCCACCATGTCTGATCAATTGCCCGCAGATTGCATGGATCCCACGCAAATTTCCGTGTTGTATTTGCACTGGCAAGACGTTCGCACCGAAACGTTTCTCATGGCACTGCTGGGGTACGTGATGGGTTGTTGTTAAGGCTGTATGTCATATATTTGACAGATAATACAAGAGAATGGGGTTGTTCTTCAAGGTACCGTTTTCAAAGAGTTCCTTATTGCAGGTGCTCTTCGCATAAATACGTGCTACAGCGCTCATATGTGTAGTATTCTTCGGGTATCGACCTTCATTGTTCACAACTGTGGCTCATCAGGCGAATCGATGGCTCGATGATCTCCGCTTTGCTCTGTTTACCTGTGGTATATGTTGCTGCACGAGAATGTCTATACAATGGTCGTTGTATGTCCACCCTGCAACAGCCAGATTATGGGCCAGATAGCCTGTGCATGAATGTTGCATTTCTGTACCGTATTTAGTCTGCGATCTAGCAGCTCCCGAGTGGTATAATAAAGTATCCAGTCTGACATGACGACCGTTCGTGCTTCGCAGTGACCAGACCATGCCATTCTAAAGACCGTAGCATTACAGGTATGTTAACACACGACTACGAGAGCATCACGTGCTCTGCACCACCTATGTCACAGGGCGGTACAACGCCACACTTGTCTACGCTGCAACAACAAGTTAATGCCTCTGAGGCAGGTTTTAACACCTGGCCGGTGGCCCAGACCAAGGCCAGCAAAAATCTGGGCAGGCCACCGGCTAAAACCTGGCTACGGCCCCTGTAAAATCGGGCCTCAGCAGCGCTCCTTGCAGTAAGAAGCATGGTATGAGATTTTTCCACCAAATCAGACTGCATTTACAATTAACAACCCATCGACAATGCGGTGCCTCATACTACAATACTGTTTACTTCTAAGCCATACGTACAGATTCAATGCAGATGTATTCTGTTGAAGCTTAATAAATTAATGTAGACCGAGCTAGCCTTAATAACTCGCCTTGCGATCAGTGCATAGCACGCGTATATTAATTACTATAATGTAAGCCCTCTGTCCGTAATTCATCTTGACTGGACTTCCGATCGTGCGCATTATAGCCCTTAAGTTAAGAACTGTTATTTACCAAACTGAAAAATTTGTAACAGAACAACCGCGACAGAATAAAGAGCACTTTGCTGCTTTTCTCACCACTGGCATCGGACATTCTCTATAGAAATCGCACTTTCTTTTGGAAAGAATCCGTAATAAGGCCAGGTACACTTTACATAAAGAAATTTTCACATAAAGAAATTTTCAAGGTTCACTTTACATAAAGAAATTTCCACATAAAGAAAATTCTTCGGGTCACTTTACATAAACAAAAACATAAAGAAATCTCACCAACAGTACAGGAGCGTATTTGCGTTTATGGTTTTTGGGCAAATTGCTTTTTCAGGGGTAACTTTAAAACAAACGATGTTTACGTCCCGAACGCGTAGCTGCCCGGTAACCCGTTCGAGGAAAAGCGGCAGCTGGATCCTGTCACTGTTGTCACTCTGAGAGGACAGTGATGGTTCTGTCGTGAATCGTGATGGAAGTTTTGTGATTTATTGGGCAAAAGCCTCCGCCACGTAAAACAAGTGCACAGGCACATAATGAGAATCTACAAGGTAAAAAGTCAGATGTCAAAGAAACAACCAAAATCACCA
>JAQGAU010003744.1:0-12662 GCA_034698045.1 Paramacrobiotus richtersi
TAGTAATAATAAGGATACTGTAGTGTATGTGACCTCTGGTCATCTCGAGAGTTACGGATACTTGGCAAAGCAGAAACGCGCATAGCAACTACTTAATTAACTGTACTATATTGCTATGACCTAGTTTATCTCGTTAACGGGGTCACCCCGATGTCTTACTAATATCTGCACAAAACATTCCATTCAAATAAAAACCTATTCCAATCAGCACGACAGGAAACAGTGCTCATAAATCAACTGGGCGATACCACGCATGATTTCTAAACTCAAATGTTGAAATGAGAAACAAGTCGATCGGCTTTCCCCAATTTTCAAAAACCACATTTTTGCCGATCTCTTTAATTAATTAGCGAAAACAAGTGTAATATTTAGAGAAGAAGCATTTATGCCGATACATCCCAGATACTGACCAGTCGATGCAGTTGTATGCGGTATAGGAGGCCCACAAGCGAGCCCCGTCAACGCAGATGACGAAATTTGTCAGGTGACTGAGATCTCCATTCATATAATCCGATGCCGGGTAATATGCCAGTAGTTTAACCGGAAATTCCAACCACCTAAAAGCAGTAATTATTATTATTACAATACAAGAGCAGACAACCCAGTTGGGACTTCAGATCTAGTCGAACACTAAATGTACACTAAAAGAAATTTTTGGATTTATATAAACGTCTAACAACACAGTTACGATAACTTACTAAGAGTAATGCTTTTCACGACTTTTTACGTACATGTACAATATGCAAAGAAGCGCCATAGACACGAGATACACATTGGTCGAGCACTGACGAAACTGCCTGCCCCACACACACACCACGAAAACGTTGCCGGTCGTGCAGATGGCCAGGAGGATCGGGTAGATGATCTTCTCCAGTAACTGGAAAGAATCCGGTAAGTCGGTTAACTGGTCGGCAGGGCAGACCACCTCTTCGGTTTTATTGTCCATTGTACAATTAACGAATTGCTGATTTTCTATGTACAGTTAAGTCAAATACGCAAACGTGTAGAGCTTCTAATGGTTAGGCGCGTTAAACTTGGTTGAAGACAATTTGCCAGTAGGCTACGCATGTTCAGAGCTCGTTCTACTTGGAACAAAGTGGACAACAGTTCTGCTACGTTCCCCGTGGTTTTTATTCTTCTGTGCTGTATCGATATTTCGCATTTAGATTCTTTTCCTTTGCTCAGCAAAAGCTCCTTTCTTCCTGGATGAATGCTGTTGTTGATGAGTTTTGCTGACGCCGACTTTTTACAGGATGGCAGTATGGTTATTGCAGTTGTGTAGAACTCGAGACACCGCGCTAGCAGAGCGCCGGTTTTGTAGCGCAGTACTCACCGCAACACTAGTAAAAACGTTTCTTTGGCATGTCTCGTACATACAGTAAGGTTGATGTGCGAGTATACAGTTCGCATTTTGCCTGTGCGTTGTACCCTGGTATATGTCGTGCTTTGTAGTCGCACATACTGAACGAAGTGATTGTGGAAGTAGTCGAAGTACGTATCTGTCACGTTTCTGCGTCTGCTGCAGCAACACTTGTTACGATTCTGGATTACGCAACTCTGATGGGAATAATTGTACTTTAAAAAAGTGCAAGTTGTTCTTTCAAGATTACCGATTATTGGTTATGTTATTGTGTAATTGGTTCTGGATCGGTTGTTGCAAAATCATCCGTTTGGAAACTAGTAAACTGATGCCACGAGTTTGTGCTACGGCTGTGGGTTTGCTTATCGCCGTGGACTACGAAGTGCGCGACTGACCATGACAACTTTGCATGACTGTCACATGCTGAGAAAAAATCCGAGAAACCCAAGAACAATGCGCCTAGTCAAACATGTACAAACTGATCAGCACCGGGCTTTTAATCGTCAATCCTCAGCCCTCTTCGTCTGCTTAAGGGCGGTGACTGTCTTCCCATTGGAGTCCAAGCAAATGGTGTTCGTAGTGGACGAAGTGAAAGGGCAGGCAGTTCTTCCTTCGTCGAACAACCCATCTTCTCTTTTGATGCCGGTGAATTCCGTATTCTGCACAAGAAACGTACATGCTAGGCCGGAATACATGTTGGTGAAGGTAATGGTGCCAATGCAAGGGAGATTCTTGACGGACGAGTATCTGTAGGCTTAGATAGTTGGCAGGGAACGGATGGTCGCACAAGGACCGTAAGAGCCTTAAAGTGTTAGTGTTCCTACTGGCGCTGGCGGCGCTACCGCTTTCTCTAGTTTAATTTACTTCTCCACTGTCTGTGCGTATCGCCCGTCGGAACCGCACAGGCGTTTAGGATCTGCTCGTAGCAGTAGCGGTGCGAAAGCACACCGCATCAACATAGGCCCGGTAGACCGTGGTGCTCGTCGTTGCACATGACGGTGTCGCCGTCTCGGTAGTGGTAGTCGTTTCGGTGGCGCACACCGGGTACGTGGGTTGGATGTAGCTGTTGGGGTGGTTGAAGTAGGCGCGGTCGTAATCATTCTTGCTACTGTTGCGGTAACTATAGTCTGGTCCATTTCCACGGTCCCTGTCGTAGTTATGGGCGTAGCGTTGGTCACGGTCATAGCCCTTCTGTCGGGACGGGTATCGGTCATTACTGAATCCGGAGCGCCCGCGGTAGCTGTCGCGGTCGTAGTTGTCACTCCAGTCGTAATTGAAGCCGGCGAGCGGGAGGTGTAGTTGTTGTTGGGAGCGGCGTAGGTGCGGACTGCGGATGTTCGGCTGCAGGTAGTAGTCGTCGCTGTAAGGGTTGACGCTGGCATCGTACCGGTTCGGTGTGTACGATCTCTGGCTCAGGCAGGAGTGCGCCATGAGACCCTGTCAGATATCGCGTACAAAGACACGTTACTACTGAAATCCGTAATATGTATGTCAGCATTTTGATAATCTACAAAATACAATTCGTCTATGTACGTACGTTGAAACCTTTGCAGTGTGATGATAAGTTACAGTTTGATTTTTATTTAATTTTCCTTCATTCAGTAGTATCGTTAATTGCAGCGAAAAATTCTGCGTATTGCCAAGTACTGAAAGTACAAACGTCAAAACGCAAAAAAAATCTTATAGTATGATTTGCTACCATTGGAGCAATGCATTGGCGCATCGCTCCCTGACGTAGCTACACAGGTAGTAGAGATCTTCGTGCATGTGATCAGATGCAGGATAATACGCCAATAATTTGCCCGGAAATTCCAACCACCTACAAAGCAGAAACCTGCAATATGGTAACTAATTAAAAAAATTTTAGTAAATCTCCAACAAGAAATGTTTGGATGGTGATGTTCTTCGTGGTTTGTTGCGTACATGTAGAATATGGCCAGGAGGATCGTTTAGATAATGTTCTCTAGCAATCGAAAAGAATGCGGTGGATCGGTGAATTCGTCGCCAGCGCAGGGTACTTCTTCCGTTTCATTGTCCATGGTACAATTGACGAATTTCATGTATGTTTATGTGTAGATAAGTTAAATCGGCAAAGGTGCAAAGGTTGCAAAGGTTAAACATATTAAACCTTTTTGAACACTATTAATTTTGCCAGTAGGCTACGCATGTTAACACTCACCGAATCCGAGCGGTCTCGGAGGCAGTTTCAGAGGGAGAAAATTCGCCAGAAATTCAGTTTCAAGCTCACGTACTCGTTTCTCCCCTGAATTCCTGGGGAATTAGGTAGGCATAAATTTAGTCAAAAACGCAACATTAAAAAACACTCCGGAAGGCAGTTATCCTTCCGGCCGCAACGACCGCATTTTCCGGAAGTAGTACGTAATTGATCCGTTGTCTCAATACAAATTTTTTGTTATGCTAATTCACCAACTTTGTACAATGCAGAAATGAATTCTCTACAACATAGCATTGAGAATACAGTGGCGAAAAATTATTTCCGACAATAATCGTAGAAAAACCGATGGAAAATTTTTGAGCGAATTTTGGAACAAAACTGTCCGGTTTACATGCCCCTGCCCCGTGCACTGTCTGAGCATTTCCTACGCTTCGTTTAGAGAATCACAGTTTCTCGTAGCATACATGACATGCATGAAACTAACTTGCTCTGGTTTTTCTTTCTGCCCATGTTTTATGCAATTATCTATTACAACATCAATAAGTATTTCACGCTAAATGCGCTCTAGGAGGTCGACCTCAGAATTAACTATTCAGAAGCAGAAACGGTTTATGACACTGATGATGGATTGATAAAGAACCAGCTGAACCGATGGAAACTGATACGGAGTTGAGAGTTTGTGTAAAGGATGTTTTATCATCTGTTGTTGCTTGCCTGAATCACGGTGTCCAAAAACAACATCCTGGACTGGAATTTTCGCCATAAAATACTGTAAGAACTCGCATTTACGATAAAATTTTCAGGCCAAGAAGCGAGTCGCTCAGCTCAGCGCAGAGCGTGCTGCTACGTTACACGTAATTAGTCCACTGTTGAAAAAAATGCTGTTGATGGGTCGACCCAGTAAAAACGTGACTTGCCTGCGTGTAAAAAGTAACAGTTCGAGGAACAGAAGTAAAGAGGACGATTCTCTGCAATCTTTTTTTTGCTTCACTATAGGGATAAGTAAATTTTAGGAACGGTGCATAAATTTCGCGCAAGACCTTACTTTCCCAGTTCACTCTCGATTTTAAGGCGTGTTAGCCATATTTGATTGGCTGGCCTCTGAGGCTCACTAGGAAATGACACGTATTTAAAGTGCGTAGTTTGGTGAGTGTTAAGAGCTTGTTCGACTTGGAACAACGTTGAATCCAAAATGTATCATGTTTCATGTGAATTTTATTCTTCTATGCTCTATCGACATTTCGCGGAACGAATGCTGTTGTTGAAGAGTTTTGCTGACGCTGAATATTTACTGAACTGCTGCGTGGTTAATGGCTGAAGAGTACCGGTATCTGGTACATACATATGTGCTGCAGTAACACTGCAGTACCAACGCAGTTTTTGCAGTTTTCGCTGCAGTATACGTACATTAAAATTTTACACATATATACGGTACTTGTCCGTTGTCGTAGATTATGCACTCTTTATAAAGTTTATTGGCAAGTGGCATACTAGTGTTAGCGCTAGAAAAGACCACCGCAGTTAAAACTCATTACTAAAAACTTGCACGAAAGATAACTGATCGGGAATTGTTAATCATTGCATGACAAGGTAAATTTCTGCCATAACATGCAAAGTCCTACTCAGGGCACGCTCTACAACTTCTCGTGTGCACACGCGGTTCACAAAAAAACTGAAGAAAAAAACAATGAAAAAATCACGTCTATGTTACAACTGCGGACTGCGTAACCCAGAGATTAAAGTTACCTATAAAAAAGTGGTAGTTTTCTGTGAGCATTACCGATAATCGGTTACGTAATTGCTGTCACAAGTATCTGTATAGCTACAGACTCACAAAACTTGTATAATCGGAAAAGAAATAAAATTCAGCTACAACAGACTTTACTATTGGAAAAACTAACTGATACGATTCTCCTGGTGATATAACGATGCTAGTCAATTCTGTGATGTGCTATAGTGCGCATTTACCCGGGTACTTTAGTGGTGTGGTGGCACTTCCACCGGCCCTTGAGCGCCACCTGATGGTTCGGCTACTGATAAATAAACCAAAAAGACAAGGATTTCTTGTTGGATTTTCAGCAGCTCAGAACAAAACACAGTATACAATACAACACTGGACGGACTGCAACAACCATCTATGCATAAACCGAGAAAAGGGAAAGGGGAAGATAACCCAGATATGTACGTGTAGGATCTGAACGAGCGCAAGACTTCTAATAATCATCCTCAGGTCTCTGCATCGGGTGCCAAGCGGTAATTGCCTTCGAATGGGAGTCAAAGCAAGTGGTGCGTGTGGTGGATGAAGTGAACGGGCAGGCATCAGGTCTGTACGTCATTGCTTGTCGGTCGATGTCGGTGAATTCCGTCTTGTCGACATAAACCGTACAGGTTACACCGAACGGCTTCGTCTTGATGGAAGTAATCGTGCCAATACAAGGAACACTAGTGGGTCTAAGGTCCACATGAGTCTTCTCGATCGTTGGCAAGAAAATGGTGGTCGGGCAAGGATCGTAATTGGTGCCGATCGGAGTTGATGCTGATTTTGTCACATAATGGTTCCAATGTAGGTTCCCGCTTTGGCTCCCACCGAAACTCCCGCCTTGATTCCCGAACTGGTTCCCGAAGTGGTTCCCGAATTGGTTCTCAAGTTGGTTCCCGCCTAGGTTCCCGCCTAGGTTGACGCCTTGGTTTCCGCCTTGGTTCCCACCTTGGTTCCCGCCTTGGTACCCACCTGGGTTCCCACCGAGGTTCACGCCAAGGTTCACACCGACGTTCCCACCGAGGTTTCCACCAAGGTTCCCACCGACGTTCCCACCGAGGTTCCCACCTAGATTTCCGCCTTGGTTCCCACCTTGGTTACCAGCCTGATTCACGCTCTGGTCCCGGCCTTGGTTCCCACCTTGATTCTCAACCTGGTTTCCGCCTTGGTTCCCACCTAGGTTCCCACCGAGGTTGCCTCCGAGATTCCCGCCTTGGTTCCCACCTAGGTTTCCGCCTTGGTTCCCACCTTGGTTCCCGCCTTGGTTCCCACCTAGGTTTTCGCCTTGATTCCCACCTAGGTTCCCACCGAGGTTCCCTCCGAGATTCCCACCAAGGTTTCCCTCAAGGTTCCCACCGACGTTGCCGCCTTCGTTCCCACCCTGGTTCCCGCCTTGGTTCCCGCCTTGGTTCCCACCTAGGTTTCGCCCGAGGTTCCCTCCGAGATTCCCACCAAGGTTCCCACCGATGTTGCCGCCTTGGTTCCCACCGAGGTTCCCACCGAGGTTCCCACCGACGTTCGCACCGACGTTTCCGCCTTTGTTGCCACCTAGGTTCTCACCGAGGTTCTCACCGAGGTTCTCACCGAGGTTCTCTCCGAGATTCCCACGGAGATTCCCACCGAGGTTCCCGCCGTGGTTCCAGCCTAAGTCCGCACCTTGGTTTTCACCTAGGTACCTGCCGTGGTTCCCGCCGTGGTACCTCCCTTGGACATATTCCGTGTACAAGCTGCTCGTAGCGGTGCCGGTACGAAAGCATACCGCAGTGACGTAGACTTGGTAGACAGACGTTCTCGTCGTTTCACACGACGGTGTCATTGTCGTGGTAGTGGTCGTTTCGGCGCTGCACACCGGGTGGATGTTGTGATAGTTAAAGTGGGTGTGATGGTTGTAGTAGTTGTAATAGTTGTGGTAGTTGACGTTGCTGTGACCCTTTTCGTTTTTGTTAGTTAAGCGGTCGCTGGAGTCCCTGTCGTCGTAATAGTAATTGTCGTTGAGTGGACGAGACGGGTGGTTGTAGCTGAGACTGACGTAGGAGCGGATGCTCGGCTGTATGTGGTAGTCGTCGTTGTAGCGGTTGGCGAGGTACCGGTTTGTCGACTCATATCTTGACAGGTTCGGTGTGTAAGGTCCCTGGGCCAGGCACACGTGCGCCGCCAGACCCTGTCGAATCACGTCAAAGACAGTCATTATTATTGAAATTCGTTGCATGTGATGATTATTTTGGCTAATCTAAAAAACCGAAATGCTCTTCCTCTACGTACGTAGGAACGTTTATAGCGTGATAAATTACACTTTAATTTGATTGCATTTGTTTTTATTTAGGATCATCGCTGCAAAGACATTATGCTTAAAGTAACGAGAATTAAATTAAAAACTAGCAGCGTTTACTTACCACAAGCACAGTGAAAATGATATGGATATTCAAGGTAATAGTTGCAGCAATATTCAAGAAGTTGTTCATTGCACATTTCATAATGTGGACTTCAGCTGGGTACATAACCTGAGAAGCAAACGATGACACCGACTATCACTCAGGCATAGCTAAACGAAGACTGACAATGCTCTAACTGGTGAAAACTGGTTACATCACCCTTTGCCGACTTTTCCGTTCAACGAGAGAAATTAGCAGAGACTCTGCTGATCTGACCACAGATACGTTTATCCAACTGCAGCACATTTAGTGCCGCATTTACTTGTAGTAGCAGACCTGTGGGAACAGTAATACAAGGAATCTGAAAGGACACGCGAACAGTAAAAAAAGGAAAACCTGTGTTATGGTTACTTCCGCTAAATTCGGAGTTCATTCCATAAGAAGTACAACCGTACTTTGCTTTTGCTTTATGCGGCTTGTATTATTGTTCTTCGAAATGAGATCGGCTAAAAAATCGGCTCAGTTAATATACACAGTTCTGATGGTATGCACAGAAAGCTGACAGAGTACATCATTTGTGGGCTAAGTATGGCAACTTCAAGTCACCATCGTACTCAGTGACGGCGCGAGGGGGCGGGGCGCCTGGCGTGGACGAACAATTTTTGGTTTTGGCGGCCTCTTTTCTCATTGTTTAGGGAGATTTTTTGATTTGGCGGAAGAATTTTCCAATATTTTTCAACTTTTTGGCCGCTTTTTAGCACTTTTTTATGATTTTTGACCTGGCGGAGTGGTACCCCGCCCCCTCCCCCCACCCTTCGGCCGGACCTCAAACCGCCTCTGACCTCACTGGAGGTAGTTATAGAGCGGAAAAAATAAAACACGGCAAGCTCGCACTCGGCAAGCGCCAGTTTTACGTTAACGTCCGGCACGGGCGTCAGGCAGCGAGACTAACAACAAAATGAGACAAGAGATCCCTTTACCTCCAGACTCTTCTATAGGTGATAAACACGGTAAAAATGTCACCAACACCACCTAGGTATTTTAATGATCATCTCCGCTGTTTGTAACTTTGTAATCTCTTTACAACCATTACTCGTCCCCAGCCGAAAACCTTGTTCAGCGAAAACACAGCTAACACAGCGAGAAGATAGCACAGGACGCAAATGACGCTACAGTATCAATGTCTAGCAGTAAGACACAAACACATTCGTACCACGACATACGTGTGAGTATAACCGGAAGTACGGTAAAACTGGCATACCGCGGCAAGTAATGAACTTTGCTGTTACACAACATCTTCACAACAAGGGAATTTTGCGGGTGCGTAGTCTGTCTAAAGTAGAAAAGCGGCAAGCACAATAGCAGAAACAAACAGTCTTAATGGAACTCGCAACGATACACCATGCCTCCAAAGGTACAGCAGCATTTCCAAGTACAACTGCAAAACACAAACTCTGCTTTACAGACTGACTTGATTGTGGAGTTCTGTGGCCGTGCGAAACACACAAACAATAATTACTAACTGGAATAATTAACACCTAGCCTGCAATTTTATATCACCGGCTGTGTAACGGCGCAGCATTAGTGCCGGCAAGTTTTGTACCGTAGTACTGTACGTACCAATATGCGTTGTCTTGGATGGGCTTTATAGCGCAGTACGCACATATACGTTAATTTTGCAACGTCCCGGTGCTGAGGTGCATGGCGTTGGTGCTGGTTTAATTAACTGTACACGTACGTACCGCAGCTCTTCGCAACTCACTTGTCTCGATTACGAATTACGTAACCGGGTTATCGAGAGGAACGATTAAAAGAGGTACACATTTTTTGTTGTGAGCATTATCAACAGTCGCTTACGTAAGAGCCATCACGGTGGTTACATTCATGCAGAAAACCGACAGATTCGCACACAATTGTTGGATTTTATATCATCAAAAAGCATGACAGCATTGCACGTATTAACAGGCCGAGAAAAGGGAAAAAACCCCAGATGAGATGGGAAAATGTACAAACTGATGGGTTTAATCGTCATCCTCCATTCTCTTCGTGTGCTTCAGAGCGGTAACGGTGCTCCCGCGGGAGTCGAGGCAAGCGGTGGATGTGGTTGATGAAGCGAAAGGGCAGGCAGCGTCGTTGAATAACCCATCGGCTGAATTGATACCGATAAATTCCGTCTTATCAACATTAAATGTACAGGCGAGGCCGGAATACTTGGTCTTGGTGAAGGTGATCGTGCCGATACAAGGAAGACTCTTGGCGGACCAGTCCCCAAAGGTCTTCTTGATAGTTGGCAGGGCACTGACGGCTGTACAAGGACCATACGAGCCTAAAGGTGTTAGCGTTCCTACTGGTGGCTCTGCGTCTATCGCACTCCGTCGCACTCGCGCTGACACTGGCTCTGGCACTGGCTGTTTCACTTTCTTTGGCAGTAGCGTAGGCGTTGATAGAAACGGCGTAGGCGTTGTTGGTAACAGCACAGGCGCGTAGGATCTACTCGTAGCTGTAGCAGTACGAAAGCACACCTCGGCAACGTAGGCCTGATAGACCGCGGTTCTTGCCGATGCACATGACGGCATCGGCGTCTCGGTAATCGCACAGTGCTTGTGAATCCGCTCTGCTTATAAGGACGTAGGGATTCACATGCACCGTGGTAATCGTTGTCGCCGTCGTTTCGGCAGTACACACCGGGTGCGTGGGTTTAATGTAACTGCTGAAGTAGTTGAAGTGGTCGCGATCGTAGTCATTCGTACTGCTGCCGCGGTAGCTGTAGTCTTGTCCATTCCCGCGGTCCATGTCGTAGTTGCTCTCGTACCGGTCGTGGTCCTTCTGTCGGGACGGGTAGCGGTTACTGGGTCCGGGGCGGCCGCGGTAGCTGTCGCGATCGTAGTTGTCGTTGGGGTTGTGATTGTAGTTGGGCGAGCGGGAGGGGTAGTTATTGTTGGGAGTGACATAGGAGCGGATGCTCGGCTGCAGGTAATAGTCGTTGTAGCGGTTGGCGTCGTACCGCTGCGGTGTGTACGGTCCCTGACCCAGGGCGAGGTGCGCCGCCAGACCCTGTCAGATCACGTACACGTTAATACTGAAATCCGTAATGATTATGTCAGCGTTAGGGTCATCTGCAAAAAGGAATTAAGGCTTTTCGTGTACATGGAGACTTCCGTAATGTAATGATGAGTTCCAATCTGATTTCTTTTTCTAGTTTCTTGTATTTAGTATTATATTATTATATCGCTGCAGCGAGATATTCTGCTTAATGAAAAGGAATTTATAAGCACAAACATCAAAGTTGTGCCTGAAAATTTAAATGATTATGAAAATGATTAATTTCATAGAAAGCTTTTCTGTCGCAAAATGGGAAGACTTAGGACAGAGATAATAGAGTATTCTAAAATTCGAAGCCTCGAAGCGTAAAACTAAGATTAAAACAGCACAGAGTTTGCGAATCCTACAAATAATAAATAACAAATAATAACCTACAAATAAATAAATCCTACAAATAGTAATAAACTGAACTGAACTGAAATCGCAAACTTAGCAACGCGATACCGTACAACAGGTCCATAAACACGATGAATACGGTCATGGCTCCTGTATACCAATTGGCGATTGCCGATAATTGAAACAATTTATGTGACTAATGCCAACTTCGTATGGTTGATGCCAAACGCTTCAAAAATGTAAAACGTTTGGTTACCATGAGAAGGAAGTAAATGATCTGGAGATTCAATAATGAGGTTGTTTCACTATTCGATAATCCGTCCGTTGTGAACTAAGCAACGTAACATGGCCTTAGATTCGCTACATATTATGAAGAACGAAACGAGGACACCGACTATCCCTCACATATAATCTGATGGTCTAGTCAAAGACGATGTCAAAATGCTCGAGTTGGTGAACTTGTGGCTTCGCTTGTTGCCGACTCTCAGTTGGATCACAAGCATAGGAAAATGGAAAAAATGCTGATCGGAGATGCGTACCTCCAGTATGATTCACGACCGCAATGCAGCGAGGCATCCCGCCCCGACACGTAGGTTGTATAATAACCGGGTGGAACAGTACAACGAGAAATATGAATGACAAGACACACGAACATTCCGAAGAAGGAAAGAATACGCTTGCTGCGTATAGCCTAGATCCATGGATGGAAGAAAGAGCCGTCTCGGATACTTTGTTCAAACTGGCACCCGCGTAACTTTATCCGCTAGTCTCTAGACTCCACACAAACAGAGACTTGCGGTTACATCGTCTTCCGACCTTGAAACAGCGGTGTGTGGCTGTCCGTTGAACTATTTATTCTGGTCAGTAATCTGCACGAGCCCGCCACACACCGGCGTGCTGTACTGCAATGGTGTATCAAAGTCCTTCGACCTTGATCATAACTGTGGATCTTGGAACTGAGTCGCGATTTTGCCGATAGTCAATAGCACACAGCGAACACAGTGCTTGCGGTTAGGTTTTGTGTATCGTGTTACAGGTAACAGGGTGTGATATATGTTCACGTGTGTTGCTTTGCTTGATGATTGTTTGTCTTGACCTGGCAACAGCCAGATGTTGATGTTCCTATGTTACGACTGCAATGATGTTCAGTCTGCTATCGCGAAGCTCCCGAGCTGCATAATAAAGATGCGCTCGGATACATGACACAGGGAAACCAAGCCTTTGTTCCTGTACTTTAAAATACAGTACTTTCTACTGTTTGCGGATAACGAATGCGGACTGCGTAACTCAGATGTAGATGGGAATGATTTAACGTTGAAAAAGTTGCAACTTTTCTTTGGGCATTACCAACAATTGGTTATGTAAGTGCGGTATCGGTTTTCGCATCGCGGTAGACTACGAGGTGCGCGATTATGTTACTAACCGCCACAACGCTGCAAGTATATTACAAGCTGGGACACTAGCCAAAAAAACAAAAAAACGATGCGCATACATGTACAATTACTGGTGAACACAGGACTTTTAATCGTCATCCTCGGCCATCTTCGTCTGCTTAAG
>JAQGAU010003745.1:0-12662 GCA_034698045.1 Paramacrobiotus richtersi
AGAAAAATCTGCATCAAACTTTTTACGCGCTACGTTAAACTCCGTACAAGGCCGCTTTTCTTTTGTCAGTAATTTTGCATTATTTTCTCTTGCTAATTAGCAGTCGGCCTTAATTAGGCCGTTTGTTGGTTTATTGATCTGTGTTGCCTTCTTCCACGTTGGAATAGTACTACCTGCGATAAACCTCAAAGTTCAAGGTAAACCCGAGGATTAACGCCAGTTGGACAATTTACACTAATTTAAAGTTTAACCGTGAACGGAGATGAAATTGAACTTTTTTGGCTAATTTGTTTTACATAGACCCGTTAACGAACAGCTTGTTTACAGCATTGTTACTTTGTAGAAAAGGTTTCTTTGAGCATGACATCTTTTGAGTATATTTTAAGTTATCAGCGTGAGTTTTTGAAGCAGTAATTTTTCAGTATGATCGTGGCTTTTGCTAATAATGCACTTTCGCGTTTAGAGAACTTGGCAGGCTTTTATAAAAATAATTATATTGTTTTCTGTAGCATTCTCACTGTCGTGGTGGAAGTGGCAGCGCTAGAATGCCAGGCAGGAACCAGGATGATTCTCCTGGCCCCTCCACTCTGGATGAGTCTGTTGCGAGCGTGGATGCTGGGCAGGACCAACCTGATGTGACGATGAATAGTGTGGAAGCTAGCGGAGGGACCGCGAGTGCATTGGACTCTAATCGAACTAGTGGAATGGCAGTGGAAGTCGGGAGTGACGCTGAGGTTCCTGGCACTCCGACGCATTCTAAAATTAGCAATGGAAATCTTTCGGCCAACGGGTAAGAAATAATTTCTTTGAGATTTCTTAATTTCTGCTCCCAAGTTACTGTATACATCTTTAATTCAGTATTTTAACGTATTTATTGGTCCGACGCATTTGTTGATTTTTTGTGCTTTTGTTATTACCATTCATCTTGAAATTTGGTAAATTTCGATTGTTGGCATATCTGCGGTTGAAAATTCATTAGACACAGCAGATAAGCTTTTGGAAGGAATGTATTTGTTTTTTGGATCAGCTTTGCCCGACCAGTCCGTGTTTTTCATAGACTGCATGATGCATCGCTCCGTAATGTTGGGAAAAAATGAATAATATGGCATAAAACTGTTTTTATGATTTGCATCATATGGGTATTAATTTGTCTAGTTCCGATTTTTTTGCGGTGATTTTTTTTACATTGCACATTTAGGTTTACGAAGTTTGATTGGATGAATGTGTTTTCGTTCTCTCTAATTATTTTTTTGTTTACAGAATGTCCGAGTCGGAAGAATCTACCGTCTCCCCAAATGCAACGGCATCCGCAGGCCCCCCGTCCCAGAACCCCCCAACCGAGACCCCTCAACGGCCTCGTCGGGCGGCCGCCACAGCAGCCAACGAGCGCATGGTACTGCGTAAAAGATCAGCCCAAAAAATGACCCCCGGCGACAACACCATCTCATCCAGCAGCGCCTCCCCCGCCAAGACCAAAACCCCCGCCTCGTCTCCGCCTAAGAAGCGACGCGCCAGGGGGGCCGACACGACCGTTACCTCGGCCGACTCCTCGGAAGTCACCCATTCCCCTCTCATGTCAATCCTGAAGAGCCGTCAACGGAAGGCCGCCGCTGCGCCCGTGGCTGCGGCGAATCGAAAGAAGCCCCGTGCGGAGGAGGAGGATGTGCAGATTCGCAATCTCTTCGGGTATCTGCGAACGGGGGAGATGACGATTGGGGGACTGGTGGATAGCTGGGTGGATGCGTATAAACGCGATCATCTGATGGGGTTTTTGGAGTTGGCCAACTTTTTCGTCCATAGTGCCGGATGTAAAGGGAGGATTACGGCGGGAATGACGCGATTGGCCGCGGAGCAGATTATCACCCAGCTGACGCAAAAGTTTGATGAGGTGAGCAGTTGAATTTATCGCAGAAAATCAGTCTGTTCGATTTTTTTATCTGGTTTTTAGAAGTTTCAAAATATTCCTGTCACTACAGAGTACGCATAAAGACTAGTAAATCATAGGTTATAGCGCATAATTTACCAGAAGCTGAACTTTTTCGATAACATTTCATACATTCAACGGTGGATTTTCCGGAATTTATTTCCACGTTAATATAGATCCGTGATTCTGTTGGCGATTTTTCGAACCGGTAGAACCCATTTTTTTTAATTTTATCATGGTTGAAGTACAGTACATGTGGGTACATTGTTATGGAATAATATGGCGGCTGTAAATGTGTTTGCAAATTACAGGAGACGAACGATTACCCACTGATCCGAACGGATAAGGAGTACAAGAAATTCCGTACGGACTTTTGTAAATTCTTGCACACGCTGGTGCTTGCCATAAAGGATACCATTTTATTTGACGATTACCTGATGGACAACGTGTTTCGCTTGCTGACGGAAATGGCTGATTCGACCGTTCGGGCCTTTCGTCACACTGCCACCCTGGGTGGTAAGTGGAAGAATTTTGACCGGAAACGAAAATCTCCAGTAGCTATCATTACTGAATCATAATAATACTGATACAAACGAAAATTTGCATGTGTAAATGAATAAACATAATTACAGTGTATAAAATCACACGGCAGTTATGCAACTAGGCTGTGTCGCTGCAGTATGAAATATCTGTATAAAAAACTTTGCATTTAGTTAGTAAGTAACATGTTTGTATCTTGTTCGTTGCAGTTTTGAAAATGCTGACGGGTTTGGTGGAGGTGATGCTCCAGCACGACCGCGTGGTTAAAACGGATCAGCAACAATTGGAGCAGGAAGAGAACCGGAAACGTGCCAATCAGCAGCGCATCCAGATGCTGCAGCGCACTCTGAATGTGCATAAAGATCAAGCCGATAAAGTGAAGAACTACTTTGAACTGGCTTGTAAGCAGGTGTTCTTCGTCCGCTACCGCGACGTTGTCACGGTCATCCGCGAAATGTGTATGGAAGAAATTGGTAAGATGCAAGGTGTTAACGTATGTTAGTAGAACGTTCAGCATGCTTTTTTTAGGAGTATGGATGTCCACGTATCCGGAGCGGTTCGTTGACGATAGCTACTTGAAATACCTGGGCTGGACCCTGAACGATAAAGAAGCCAGCGTGCGCCGCAAGTGTCTGGCATCTGTCTATCCCTTGTTTGAGAGCGAGGAAAACGTACCTCGGCTGCAGTTGTTCTCCAGTAAATTCAAGGATCGCTTCGTCCAAATGGCCGCCGATGTGGATACCGACTGCTGTGTGCGGGCAGGGAAGATCCTGATCGCTATGAATAAGTAAGAACTTCAAAGTATAAGTATTTTTAAACTTACATATTAGTTCCTCTTCTATTAGAAGTTTTTGAGTTAAACAAACTAAAGATTTTCAAAATCTGCAATAATTTTATTAAACTTTTAACGCATCGATGGAACAGTTCCACTAATACGAAAAAAATTACGGAATAAAAGGATGCGGCGTCCGAGTTAGTTAATTAGAAATGATACGAGTACATAAATGATGAGTTCCAACTGTATATGTCATGATAGCAGGGCAAACGATCGAGTTTACACAGCAATAGTGCCGGTGCGGTATTTAGGATTAATCATATAAATATTAAAGTACGAATAAAGTGAGGTTTTAAACGATGTATGGTGCTATCAAGCTTTTAACAGGCATTAAAACTAAGTTTATAACTATGCCTTCCTTACGATTGCGTTTCTCAGTGCCGAAGTTTTTTTCAGGTCCATGCCCGAGTTATTTGGTGACGTAGATCTGACCCGTATCTTTGATCTGATCTACGTGGCCGACCACAACCTGGCCGTCAGCTCGGCCGAGATCCTGTACAACCACATGACCACTGTCACTGCCGTTGATCGCCAGAATCCCCATCGCTTCAAATCAGGAAAAGAGTGGACGGATGAAATGTTTGATGTGTATGCCTTAGTGGGGTTCTCCGTGTCCGTGGCCGGGAAGACGACGAATCAGGCGTACTTTGTGGACAGCCTGATCGATGTGTGTCCCTCGATCAAGGCCTGGGACGCCATGACCGATCTGTTGGTGGAGGAGCCCGATGAGACGGATGCGACGCTGCGCCCTTTGACGGATGATGAGGAGAAGGCCCTGATTATCATTATGAGTTATGCCATTAAGCAGACGGCCACGGGCGAGGCACCCGGTGGGCGCAGTCATCCCGGTCGGAAGCGCAGTAAAGATGCCAAACAGGTAAATGCGTTTTATTTGTGTTAAACTGCAGTGTGGCTCATTTTAGTCATTTACCTTTACAAGTAGCATTCGACAGTCATAATTTTGGACCCTGGGTTCTTAGAATTGCCACAATGCACTTACAGGTTATAAGTTTAATTTATAATCTAATTATTGATTTGATTTTTAATTATAATTCATAATAATTTAATTTATAAGTTTAATTTTTTTTTACTTACATTTTCGTTGGTTTTTGACATTTTAATAAATTTTGTTTGCTTCAGTGTGTAGAATAAATTAAATAAGATCAATCGTAAAAATCTATCCCTTGGAATAGTAAATTCCGCACGCATGCTCCTAGGATGCTCACAAGTTGTCCAAAGTGTCAGCAGTCTCAAACGTTACACTGAAAGTTTCCGTATTCTCCAGGACTGATGCATTGAGCATATTTTCTGTTTCATAAATAAATTTTTTTTCTGGAAAAATGCGCGACTATCTGTGTGGTAGTTAGTAGCTACGGAATTGATATTCGAACGTGTTCACTTAACGCATTCTGTGATTAGGTGATTTCTTATTTTTATTAATGGATTATATTGTTTCAGATGAAAGACGAGGTTGCTGAATTGACCGCGCATTTTATCGACGTTCTCCCCAAGCTGATCAGCAAGTACAAACAGGATCCCGTTAAAGTGTTGTTTCTGATCTCGATTCCCCAGTATTTCGATGTTGACTTGTATACTACCAATCATAAAGAAGCGGTGAGTTTTGAGCTGTTTCACCTGACCATTCTCGTCTGACCTGCATGGTATACTGTCCGTTTTACAGGAACTGAACGCGTTGCTTGATCTCCTGAGTGAAGTGTACGAGAAGTACGACAACACCGCCCTCCTGAAGGCGGCCGCCAAATCCCTGGACTGTCTGGAGCGCGAGGGCAGCGGGATCGTGAACCGTGTGGCCATTACGCGCACCACCCTCCTCGGCAGTATTGTCAATAAATTCGAAGAGGCCTTCCCGCATTGGTTGGCCTTTAACGGGGAGAATGATCAGGAGTTGGTGTACCATATGGAGAGCAGTATCAAGCGTCTGTACGCGCTGCTCCTGGTCAGCGACGGCAGTGAACTGGAGATTTGGGAGTCCATGCTGCAGACACTGGAACGGGCGCTCAGTCTGAATCAGAATAGTATCAGCGAGTCGAGCATCAAGTGCTGTATGTTGCTGCTGATATGGAAAGTGAAGGCGTATAAGAAGAGTCTGGAAGAGCCGGAGATCAGTGCGTTGGAAGAGCACAAGAAAAAGGCGGAAAATTTTCTAGATGTTGTGTTGCGAGTGGTCGCCGATCAGGAGCAGTCGGACGAAGTTATCCACACGGTACGACGGGTTGTTCGAAAACTTCTCTTTTATTTAGATACAATTTTGGTTCGTTAAATGTTTTTCGATTGAGATCGCCAATGAACATAAAAAGAGAATATAATAATTATTACTAATTTATTTGAGAATAATGTGATAACTGTGAGAAACAGTAGTTCTTGGTTGCTTCCATGGAACTGTCAATTCTTGGGTTGTTTAGGCATTTTTTTCGGCCATCGACACAGTCGTTGCCCATCAGCAGCAAGAAAGCGGCCAAGCGTGGAGTACCAAACTGCTCGTTCAGTTTTCTCCTGAACACCAGAGCACATTGGCCAGCTTCACCAGCACCCAGGTATTATCGAAGCCTCTCGCCGATGGGAATTCATCCGCCGCCTTTAATTCGGTGATCGAGGACAAAGAGCGGGATAAACACGTGGAAGTGTTGTATAAGCGGAGAGCGCTGCTGTTCCAGTTTGAAAAGGCCATGATCTGTGCTGCTGTTCTTCCCCGTTATGCTTCCGTGGTGTTCAAACATGCCGTTGCTGTAAGTCTGATATTTGACGTGTTTTCCATGGTATTTTGTCATATTATTTTGTTTAATTTTAGTCAA
This sequence comes from Paramacrobiotus richtersi, assembly GCA_034698045.1. NCBI lineage: Eukaryota > Metazoa > Tardigrada > Eutardigrada > Parachela > Macrobiotidae > Paramacrobiotus > Paramacrobiotus richtersi. The sequence continues at coordinate 6,113 of JAQGAU010003745.1, forward strand.
ATGCGGATTATGGCGATATTATCAAGGAGGCTATGAAGCGACTGCAGGAGATTAATCCGGTGTATTTTGCTGAGAGTATTGGTGCGACATTGGTAGAATTATTTACGGATATTGTTAAGAAGCGGCGTATCACGCGCAACAGTCGGGATATTCTGGATGTCAAGGATATGGCCAAACGGTTCGCGGTGTACTTTGGGTTCGATAATAACCGATCACGCTCCGCAATGGGTGCCTTGCACAAGTATGAGTCGTTGGTGGATCAATTGCTAATAGTCAGAAAATGGAGTAGTTTACACTTGAACTATTTTTTTCGTTCAGAATGTTAAATTTTTCCCCAAAAACGGTTAAGAACATGGAATTTCTCAGTCGACAGTATGTTTTCAGTTAAAGAATCTGTAGGAAGGAAGGCTGCGCAGTAAAACGTGGTTAAAATAAACGTGAACTTTACTTTTTTCATGGACAAAAAAAAGTGGAAAATATTTGTTTTTTTCGTTTCATATTTTCATATAATATATCATTTCATTTCGGGCAAAAACGCATGAATTTCAACCCTATGTGCATGTACTTACGTTACCAAATCACATTATGGTGTCAGGACCAAAGTCAAACCGTGTCGAGATTATTTTGACTGTCAATGTTCGTTTTCGCAGGTACTGTTTGGAATTCATCAAAGCAGCATCGAGTAATGACGACATCACCCAGCGGATCATATTCTTCGATATCCTGTCCGAGTTTCACACGAAGTTATTACGAGAGGATAAAATATCTTTGTAAGTGCTGTAAACAAGCACTTCTTGTCCTTTTTTTATGCTGATGATTTCATTCGTTGTAGGGTGAATTTTATGGGAGCTATGGACCTCCTGGGGAAGAATTTGCCCAATGACTCTCTGTTGCCGTTTCTGCAGTATCGTAATACACTGTCCATGAGTGGAATGCAGGGAGAACCGGAAGACAAGCACCGACGGGGCCGGCGGGTCAATCCAGCGCAGCCAAAGAACAATGCGGGTCGCGAGACCGTCGTTATTGCCGAAGCGGACTCGTCGGAGGCTGGAGAGGGCTCAAACATGTCGGACGTGAATAACGGTGGTCCGGAGGATGTGACATCCGTTGCCGGTAGTGTGGGCCCGGAGGAGAGCCGTCTGACGGTGGACGTGGAGAATTCCATGGATGTAGCCTAAAGCAGGTGTGAGTATGCTGAATATAGGGGATATCTGCAGCGTTGGAGGAGCAGTAACGAAACTAGTATGGCTTCTTGATAATATGATAGTATATCGTATTATAACGATAAGGAATCGATCAGTTTCTAGAAAAAATGAAGTATCGAATTCGCATTGTATATTTGAGAAATCGAAATGTGTCGAATTCGATTTTAATAGTAAACGCTCATAAGATATGGAAGACTGGAAAAATTGTAAAGGTTGTCTGAAGACTGATGGTGTAACAGTCCGATAGTTTTTAATGTATGTACATGAAAAAATGGCAAAATTACATACGGAAGGTAGATTGATGAGGCATTATCGGCCAAATGTATTGACGTTTACATGATTGCGTTTTTTCGTTATAGCGCGGTCAGAAGGTGTGGAGCGCAGTGACCCTTATGAGGACGGAGCGGTCCATTCGCCCAGATACAGTATCTGCTGAAGTTGGCACTTGGTGTTGCTTTGTCTCCTTTTTTGTAATTTTTCCTTGGAAGTACTGACATTTTACTGTATAAGTTGTTGTCTCAAGAGTCCTTGTCGTCATTCTCTGTTTAATTCCGCTGTTATAGACGCAATATTTTTATTTCAGTGGATAGGTTTTATTGTGGCTATTTATCAAGAAAGGTTTTCTGTTTTGATTTTAGTTTTATCAGTCAAGTGTTGTGTGGATAAAATCGACTTTCCGTGTGTTCCGATCGTAACTAAGTCAGAATTATTTCTTACACCATATAATATTATAGCAGATTTCGTCACTTTAAATTCACGTGATAGTTTTACAGACGGGCAAGCACCAAGCAGTCTGTTTTTTTGATAGTTAAACTGATTGACCGTGACAGAGAAAAGCAAACTATGCGACGATATAATTACTTGGACACCAAATGTTTCGGAATGCTGAAGTAATGCTGTCTTCGTGGATCACATCTCTTTTATACTCTCGAGTCCGTACGGATGTGACGTGTGAATTTATACCCATGGGATTGTCGACCGGCATTATAATCTAAATGCCGAGTTGTCCATGCTCGCGTGCACCGTGGAAAACAAAAACACAAAAACTGCCAACGGACGTGAGCAAAAACTTATCCTTAACATTCGCCGAATGTCCCTTAATAATTTCACTCGTCGGTTCTGGTCCCGCCGTATACTCTTCAGCTTGATCAACGATAAGGAAGCGCACGGTACGACGCGTAGTATAACCTACAACGGAAATGCCTTACGTGTATCAGCACTAGCAATCGACGATCAGTATCCAAACTCGGCCCGTGGTATATCCGATCATTCCGATGCGGCAGGTATCAGCTTCAGCTCGCGCGCGATGGTTATGTATGCCAGTAGTTAATTTACCGTAACCGATGGTCCTAACTGTTGTAACTGTAGGATATCAAGGTGTACAGGTACGGTAGGTATTATTGGAAAAAATTATTCTCTTTTTATTTGGCTATATGTTTCCGTTTAAACATCTTAATTTCTGTATCCTGGTATGACATTAACAATTAACGCCGGTTGAAAATCCGGTGGGCAGAGGCTCACACGTCACATCCGCACCGACTCGGAGTATATTTCCGCGCAATAAATCGTATAACTCTCCCGCTCGCATATAAAGAGATTTGCAGGCATCACTTCACTTCAGCAATAAGAAACATTTTGAATCTGAGTGCGTAATAATTATATCGTATTATTATATCGTGTCCAACTTGTTTTCTCGGTCAGGGTCATTTATTTAATACAAAATATCAGCCAACATGAACCTTTTCTCTGCCTCGATTCTCTTGTTGGTCATTGTTGTGGTTGCGGTAAGTTCTCTTATCAGAAACTATTGCAATTGTTTTTCTTACACGTCAAGCTGATAGCACGAGACAGTGCAAACTGCGATTCTTTAATCATTTACATAAACAAGCAGCTCACAATTGTCAGCAGTTGTATAGCTCTTGCTCCCTAAAAAAGCGAAAGATCTTGTTATTATGTAGTTTAATTTTGCCGGTTTTATAAATAGCGTATACAGTGTTTTGTACTACGAGTAGTACAAGTCGAAATACAAATATAATATGTACCGAACAGGATAGCAGATAAAAAATAGCCATGGGTGTATGCGTATGTGTCCAAATACGCTATGGTAGCATATTTGCATTGGGTGATGTTGTTTCATGCACAATGCTTATACAGTATGTCTGTCCACAGGAATGTTTTGCGACACCCTTGGAGGAAGCAGATGAGGAAGTCCACGGAATCGTCAAGCGCGGAATCAAGGTTGGCCGCCGGTGCTCGCGTAGCAAGCCGTGTCCTCCCGGTCAAACATGCGGTTACAGCCACGGTTCCAGCACTGAGGGACGTTGCAAGAGCGGCTTCGGCAAGTAGCCCACACCAACCGAACGCTGTGGATACAAACAGCCAATATCGCGCATTTTATTATTTAGTTTTTTTGTTTCTGAAAATCAGTCATACTAATTACGGTAAATGCAGCCAAGTTAAATGTTCATTGTGTAGCCACAAAGCGATCATTCGTGTTCCGCTTTTCGTATGGTTTTTCCCGCATGTAATGCGCTGTTTCGATCACTGAGCCTAAGTATGATACATAAAAAGCTAAAAGAGCAGTTTATGTACGCATTTTGATTCCTAATGTAAAAGGTCGATAAGGCGATTTACAAGCTACGTATACAATCTCCGGATCGGACCTCCGATAATTCTGCTTTCGGCTTAAATGTTGTTGGTAATTTACACGGCTAACAGCCACACCACTGACACACGTAATTGTAAGAACAGTTCTCGCGCAGCTTCAAACTGCATGCCGAAAGATATGATCTTTAATCGTAAACGATTCCGTAACGCTGCGCCTAATTTTATACGTACGGTAACTTGCATTTTAACTTTAGGAGGAATAATCATGAATTATTAGAACTGAAGATGAACTAATTACAGTACTATTAGTAATACAAATATACATGTGCTGACGTAGGATATCACCGTACATGCGCACGGTACAGCTTGCGCCAGGTTTCTATCCGATCTACAGATTGTACTCATTGTAGCATCATGTAGCATCCTTTCCCTTCTTAGCAACCCATAACTGTGTTGAAAAGAACGTATATTCTATGATCTCTGTTATGTTTAACGGCCAAACGATTAACTTTACATACATGTACAATCCAGTATTTGTGAAGTAAGCGGATTTTGTGTTGATTACTATTCCTACGTGACATGGCATCCCATCTCGACCTGAAGAAGGTTCCCTCGGCCGTACCATCCGCCAAATCCGCCACCGACCTAAAGAAGGTCCCGTCAGCTAAATCCGTTAAATCAGCCAAGTCAGCCGCATCCAATATCTCTGCCGCTCCCTCTAAAACGGTCCTTCCTGTCCCATCGGGAACCCCTGTTGCAGCGGCTTCCTCCGGAAATTTAGCGCCAAAAGCTCCGGCTGCACCTGTAGCGTCAAATCCTGGACTGGTTACAGAGGAAACGATAAAGAAAAAGGCATTAACATTAGACGCCATCTCCAAATTATCGGCGACACTTCCGGCGGATAAAAGAACCCATTTAGCGGCGACCGGGAAACAATTACTTAACGCGTGGAGAAACAATAAATTTTGCGATGTGGTTATCAAAGCGGAGCACAGTTTGTTCTACGCGCATCTGGAGGTTTTTGTAGCCTTTACGGACTACTTTGAGGACGTCCCTGCCCAGCGGAAGATCCAACAGATTAATCTGGGTTTGGATGTCAAACCAGACGATTGTGCTGCGGTGTTGAAATATCTGTATTTCGGGGAACTGCAGGTTGGTAAGTATTCCAAAGAATCACAATACCTGCATTGATAATTTCGGTTAGTGATGGTATCATCATACGTAAATTGTGCAGGCTAGTGCTGAGAATGTATACGGAATCTGGACGATCTCCAAAGCTCTGCATATCCACGATATCGATGTCGCCTGTGCAACGTTTATCGAGCGTTTACTAACGCCTTCCAATCTGGTTTACGTTCTGGAATTCTGCGAGCAAAAGAAAGTGCAGGATCTGCATGCAGCGGCATACGACCGGTTTATGGTGACCTTTTACGAGCAGACGGAGAGTCCCGTGTTTTTGGAGTGGGATGTCGATAAAGTGATTCGATTACTTGGTTGCGATGACTTGAAAGTCAAGGTAAGGTTTGCTCCGTTCATAATGCAAAAAAACACATTTTCCAAACAAATTTCACACTTCAAGATTACAATGCATATATGACGTTCTGTTACTGCTGGTCAACGCTAGTTTGTTCTCTGTAGACAGAGTTAGATGTTTACGTTGCAATGAAGAAATGGATAGATTACAGAAGACCGGAACGCATCGGATATTTGGAAGTTGTTATCGAACTGGTGAGATTCGCGCACATGACCAGGGATGAGCTGGTCCAGTGCACGCTTTTGGATCCGAGTTATCTTGAAGTGTTGAAGGTTAAGGAGCTGTTAGCCACAGCCAATTGGTAAGGGTCATTTACTTAAATTAAAATGGAGCAGCTGTTTGGGGTGAAATCGTGTAAATGTTCATAATTTCAGGTACATAACGATGCAGCAAAGTGGCAGACACTGGTCTGAGTTCCAGCTGCCTAAACCCCGACATCCTCCAAGAAAAGAATGAAATTTCTTTCGTTAGATTTGTAATCTTGTGAATGCACGGATAAGTATGCGGAATGCCTTTTGCTTCACGGAAGTGGTACGCGCCTGAGTTTGGGCACATTTGGTTGGGAGTGTTTACATCGACGAATCATCAATTTTGGATAAATGTGACAAAAAGAACCGCATAGTAATAATAAAGGTCAACATATTCAGAAAGGGCGTTTTGCACGCCAGAGTTGCAAAGTAAGTGGTGCTACCTTGTACACAGTATGCATAACATACGAATATATGAAAACACAATACTCGGGCGTTACTAGAACTTCAAATGGAAACCAGAATCGCATTCCGATGGAACTTTGTTACCGCAGCGGATACAGAACGCCCGGTAAACTGCCATATGCATGGCTTTGGCATACGTACTGCAGTTACATTATGCACAGTGTCGCGGAATGTGTATCTGGGGGCCGAAGGACCCGACTTAATGCAACAAGCACATGTATACTTATAATTACTTACAATACATATTATTGGTAAATTATACTGACTTTATGTCATGATCACGATTTTTTATAATTAGTAACATTTCAGCAGGTCACCAAAGATATGTACGTATTACCGCAAGCTGGATGAGCTTGCTCCACGGTTCACTTTTGGAAAAGACTGCATACAGAGTTAGATTGTGCGTTTCTTGAGTCTAGACATCCAATTTACAACTGCCATGCTTTATCCACTTCGAATTCAGAGCTTTCCAGTTGTCAGTTTTCGATGTA
>JAQGAU010003746.1:0-12662 GCA_034698045.1 Paramacrobiotus richtersi
TCCAAAAACGTAATGCGATATTTAAGCAAACTTTCGCAACGACGGATCAGACCAACAATCTGTTTTAAAGCAGAGCAACGTAGTATAATTTTCGAATCAGTTCTGAATATAGATCCCAAGAAACCCTGAGGCGGCAGCCTCAGGGTTTCTTGTATAAGATAATGCCCCACAGATAAGAGAGGGTTGGACAGACAGTTACGGTAAAACAAATTCCGAATACGGAATTACTGTTGTCGATTAGGCTAAGAAATGCAACGGAACTTCTCCGCTTATTTCGCACGAGATTGTCATGGCTGCTAAGTTTTCTGACAATCTGCAGTAAAAGTTTATCTTACCCATAGTTCTATTAATATACCGCCCGGTTTTTATTTCTTTATCGGTTTATTTGTGACGGGCTCAAGTCAACTACGTGCATGCAGTAAGCAACAGAATATAATCTGTGCAGCCTTTCACGACAATGGAGCGAGGAGAAAAAAAGTTAACAAGTGAGGTTTCGGGTGCATAATCCAAAAACGGAACGTGCGGTGCATCGTTGTGTGGAGGATGAAGCCTTTCCTCCTAACGAAACGCTGCAAAAATTTTAGCATGTTAAAATCATGAAATGGTGCATTTAGTCGCGCAAACGGTAACTAAGGAACCGAACTCAGATAACACACGGAATCTTACTAGAAAGTTACAGACTAGATAACAAGCGGGCAGTTGATTCATTCGCTGGTGCCCTTCTGTTGATTCTACGAATTCGTATTCCAGAACAATATTTTGGGAAGCACAGCACCGTATAAGCACAAACAGTGCTTGTACGTTCGTATTTGGGAATTATCAACTTGCAGTATTTTTTCCTGTGACAATTGCCGATATTCTGTAGAATCATGTAGAGGTACATAAAACGGCATGTGGAAACTCGTACGCTGTACCCATTCTTACATGACGGACACTTGTCAGGAACCGTTGCAATGCAGCGCGGCTGCCCGCCATCGAGATTTATTGTCGAGTAGCGATCTCGTATTCCCTGTCCATCCATTCTGGTACTGACACTTTTGATTTCATTGCTACATCAAAAAGGGTGCATTACGGTTTTCGGTCGATGGTGCTACTAACTTACCGCAATCTTCAGTTAAGTATTTCGACTTACTCAACTCGGTTGATCCAGTAAACGGCTCCCCGAAAAACTGTTATACCGAAAGGACGGTAAGCAGCGTGTTTGATATTTCGCTGATAGCTGCCGTCTGACCACATGCATTCCATACTTGATATAGCTGTAAAGGGCAAGTTTTCATAACTGTTCACGACCAATCTCGTTTCTGAAAGAAGGAACTAACGATCAATCCAGCAAACTTCATCACGATCAAGATCCACTGTTAGTGCGATGTTTTCAGGCTCCTGAAGCACAAAGCGTTGAACTTGCAGTACCTTGCGGCGGCTGCCGTCAATCTGTGACATTTCAATCGTGTTGTTCGAATTGAACCAGTATAGTTTTCTAAAAACATGTTGCACGTAAACTGCGAGGTCAGCTGAACCAGTTTATCAACACAATCACAGCCTACGACCCTTTAGTTTAGCACGATATTTTCTTAATCTCTCGATCAAATAACTGAACCACAAAGAACAAAAAGTTGATCCAACACACATTACGACGCTCATGACCTATGATACCTTTGTAAAGGGTGGACGGCGATAGCCTCCGTAGACGTTTCCATAACGGTTTTGTATCCACTTTGAATGCTCGATAAGTTCGCCATTTTGATGTGACCATTTGCTGTCCAGAATAGACTTCGGCTAACGGGGTCAATGGCCAGTGATTTGGCTGGACCAACTGGGCAAAACATGTAATAAGCAACCGGCCAATGAGCCACCTATAGAGCTCGTAGATTACTGTTTCGGAAGACGACTTCCATATCAGTTCCGTCGTATCGCAATCGACTGATGGTGTGTTCACTCGAATCGGACCAGTAAATGTACCGATCGGTGCAGTCGACAGCCAAAGCTGTGACATTGCCTCCCGGGAGCAAGGCTATTTTGTCGATGCGATTAGAAGAGTTGGCATCAAGCGACAACCTCATCAAAGAATTATCTTGGACGAACACCACGAATCCGGCAGCTGTATCGTTGCTTGGGCCTGCAGCATATGCACTTAGTTTACGCGCCGACGGTGCCGTAGTCTTTTTCACTTCGGACTTTTTCCTTCCCTAATAATCTTATCAGGCTTATGTAAACACGGGCCTTACTTAAACATATCAGCATCATTGCCCGGGTTCAGAGTTTTTTATCTTGATGTACTCTTCGTCTTGAAGATACAAAGCTCTGAGACCCGGGAAATTAGGCTGATATCGAAAGTCCGCGTTACGCTGACAATTTACGCATAAAGCCACAACTTGACAATTAAGGAACATTCCGAAACTCCTGGTACGGTAAAAATAGCTCCACACAGGTTGTCGTTTAGATATCACAGTGTTTCTTTTCCGACTCATCTATTAACCATGTCAGCTTACCTAACAGCTGCACCTGATGCTTCGCGCTTCCATGCTGATTCTCTACGGCACAGGCATATTTCCCTAGGTCTTCCTGTTGTACGTTGCTGATATTCAAGCCCATCGTGGCAGACTCGTAAAAATAGCTGATTTCGGCCTGGACACTATATCGGCCAATTACTGCTGCCACCTTTCTCTGCACATCAATCCTGTATCGTCCGATCTACAATGAAACGGACCGCGAAAGAAAGCGAAGCCGCACCAAATAGTTTACAGGAAGACCGGGGGATACCTCGATGAGCTGATTACCACTGGCAGTTGGTCTTTCGTCAACGCGGTACCAAACCGCTGTCATATTCCCCACTGGAACCGCGCGGAAATCACAGTGTAACGAGGCGTTACTCCCTATAGTGGCCCAGAACATGTCCCTGTGATTAATGGCCAATGGTGCATCTAAACGGAAAAAACCAGTTCGACGACGTACAGTATACATTTAAACATGACTGCAAGTGCCAGCTGTGATTAGCATGACACAAGACAATATGTTCACCAAAAAGAAGGCGCTATGATTTAATACCACAAGCAGCGAAGCTTCAGCAGACATATGGTAACAGGCCGCCATCTCAGCTCGATCTCTTCTTCACGCAAATTCGATTTACAAAATCTGCAATTCTATGACAAACAACGACTCTCTCAACCGTAATATCAATCATTAGTAACTACCTAGAACGGCATATGGAATTCGACAGAACGTTAAGGCCAGGCCAACTTTGCCTTTGCCGTTCGGTTTACCTTTACCGTTTTCTTTGCCTTTCAAAACTTTGCCGTTCACTTTGACTTTGCCGTTCGCTTTACCTTTGCCGTAACATTTTGTCGTTTACAAAAAGCCGTTACTTCCCTACGCTGTAATTTCTATCCTTTATGTTATCCGTTCTTGCAGTTATGTGGACTTTACCAGTTACAAAAAACGAGACAAAATGCCCACACCCACACATAAGCCGAACATTTTTTCGTGCGTGCTGTTTGAGACACCGCTCGCTATTACTATGTTCGCGAGAACAATCTCTGTACCTCGAGATATCCGATACCTATGTCAGTTATATGGCCGCTTTATAAACCGATCTCCTGGACATTGCAGAGGAGATATAAGCGCTGCTCACGGGGATCCTTTGTTAACGATATCACTGCAGTGCCGGATTCCGCGCGGTATAGACTGCATGCGGCACTCAAATCGCAAAAGCCCCAATCCGGATTTCACGAAGTCATAGTGTGACGGACTCAGTCTTACGAACACTAGTCTTGTCAGATGTCGATTCCGTTACATAAACAACGATGACTAAATGTTCATGCTCTCTATCGCGCTTTTGCTTCTCTTCACAACCCATCATAATTATGGTACAGTGGAACCTCCCTACCTGAACACCTCTGAACCCCCAACACACCTTTTCGTACCGGCAGCTCTGACAGATTATAGCACAGGGCGGAACCTCTGAACCCCGAACAACTCCCGACCCCGAACTTCGAACAGAACGCTCTGTACCACTGCATTTTCCCAGTAAACCGGACCTCGATTACCGCGAACACACGGATTTTAATAGGGCAGAGCGGTAAAAAACCGCAACCGGCGTTTAGCTTAAATCGTTCACGATCGTTCAGTCAACGCTTCACAATTTTTTAGTCGAGCTGCAGCACAAACTGCGCTCAAAAAATGGCTCAGAGAAAGCCGAAGTTTATTACGCTTGAATAATGTGGAAGTGATCAGTGAACTCCGAAACGTTTTTGCCAAAGAATACGTCGCTTAACAGGTAACTGTACTGCGAGGTCACGGACTCACGGTACAGTTAACTGACAGGGCAAAGTAGACTACAGGAGCATATTCATAATTCACCAATAAGGCACAGCCATGCACTGAGCTGCAAGCGAAGTGCCGGGAGAGAGAAAATCCATGCCACGCTAAACAGCATCGTTAAGCAGTTTGTGTCAGCCGGATACGAAACACTAAAGCCCCGGGGGATCGACGGGAAACGTCCGGACGGAATTACACTAGCGTCCTGGGAACGGGGCAAGATGTAAACGTGGTATGCAACCCGCTGGTGCACGGTTCCTTTAACATACCTCGTCGCAGCACCGAAAAAAGCCGGACCAGTGGCAATAAAGGCGGAGCAGCCAAAGGTCACTAAATATCAGAGCGTTATGCACGAATGCCGGTTCCGCCCATTGGCATTCGAAACAATGGGCCACGGGGCCCGGAAGCACACCATTTGATGCGCAGTTTGGCCAAGAAAATTCGTCAAGCAACAGGAGAGAAACGAAAGTGTGCGTCTATCAGTGCTACAGTACTGAGCTGCAGCGGGCATACGCCATGGCGGTCCAGGGAACGGCTCCACTATCGGCCATCTAAGACGAGATATGTTTCCCAATATTCGATCAGCCCGAGCGCAATCTGTGTACGGTTACCTTCTCTTTCTGTTTCTTGTGTATTTGGCGGCGCGGTATTTGTTTGAGAAATTCGAGGGATAATGTTGGGTACGTAATAAAGTTTTTACATCAACCGATAAAAAGCACAGCGTTGCAGCACAGCGGAAACACACTTGCTAAAGCAGTGAACCCCACGCAAAACATATGTAGATCGTATGCCCATGTCGTGTGTTTTTTTCACTGATTCACAAAGTTCCAAACAAGAAAACTAATAACTGTCGATGCGGTAAACTGAAAGGGCTAAGTTTATCAGAAGCGGCAAAGGCCAAGTAACGGCTTTTCGTAAACGGCAAAATGTTACGGCAAAGATAAATCGGACGGCAAAGGCAAAGTGCACGGTAAAGTTGTGAAAGGCAAAGAAAACGGCAAAGGCAAACCGAACGGCAAAGGCAAAGTTGGCCTGGCCGAACGTTAAGGGGATGTAAAAAGTGTATTACGCCAGCAGCTCGACAATATGTTCAGCTGTGTTTATTTCGTAGTGCCTTGCGTTTTCATTTAGCAGAATACAGTACAGTAAGAAAGACTTACTAACTGAAAACCAGTGGCGAATCTTTCCTGCAGTTTTTAAAACGCAGATACTGGATTCAGGCACGATCGGTTACCACAGCAATCGTGAACTTACATAGAACCCAGACCGAAGATCCCCGCGAAGTAGACGGCTCGTCTACACCGTTGTCCGCTTCGCACATGTACCGTCCAGAATCCGCACGACTTACTTGAGAAATGGTCAAGTTTAGGCATACCGGCAAACTGGGGCAGATAGACTACGGAGTCTCGGGTACCCTGACGATCCTGGGATAATAATCAATTGTTCGTGTCGGGGTGCAGTAAACAGCTGCCGTGTGAAATATACCTGTGACTCAAAAGACCATTTGATAGTCGGTTGTGGCACGCCGGTGACAGTACTAGTACAGGCTAACGACGTCCGGTCTCCTGCGAAAGCAACCACTTGGGAGGGTTCAGTGCGCGCGTCCGCCCGATCTAGGTACAAGTCAAATATATGTCTGAAAAGCAATTAAAAGGCCGGGATGTACCGCACCTTATGATACAAATTTTGCACGACACGTGATTATCATTTACAGAAGAGCAGACTGCAGGCGCATTCGGCGTGGTAATGCTTACTGTCGGGTGAAAGGTTCTGCCATATGGACACGTGTTAAGCTCCGTTAATAATTCTCTTGCTGTTCTCGAGACCGTGTTACGAGCTAGACGGAGAGACTGTGCTTTATATGATACAGAGTTACGATATGAATCTTCTGGTGCAGTGGTCGCTAAACATCAGATTAAAAGTCTAGCAAATATAGCACTTACAGCTAACTGTAACGGTATGGGAAACGCTGAAAACACTCGACTGTTGGTGAAGTCGGCATATGTATTGACCCTTGTCCGGGCGACGAATATCTTGTATGGACAGATTGTAGAAGCGGCCGTCTGGGGATATGCGAAGATTAATTCTGGAATTCTTAATCAGCTTGATGTTGCTTCTAGTCAGCATTCTGGTTCCTTTCCACCAAGCTATCACTGTGCCGTTGGCAGTTCCCTCAGTTTCACAGGGTAATGTCAGGTTTCCTTTTTCCTTTGCCCGTACATTGAGCGGGGCTGTCACAACAGCGGCCGCAAGTAAAGCGCTTGTTCCATTTGTCTTGGTAAACCCAGATGTTCCAACAGCCTGAGTGTTGTTTTCCTTGGTGTTATCAACTACGAGCGAAGCGGCATTAACCAGTTATGGACATAAATTATTACTCGGTACTCTACTGGGAAGGAGGTGTTACAAAGAGCATCCGCAGACAAGTCTGGCGAGAAAAAAACATACTGTGCAGTCCAGCTTGTTGTATCGAAATGGACCGACTACTTGAGACAGCACAAACATATTTCTCCAGATCCTCGCGTGAGACATTCTTCACAGTCAGTTTCGTGGTAATATTAGAATAACTGCTAATGTCTTCGAAATCAGTGGTATGGTTTTCATCGGATAAAACCTGAAATGTACTTGATAATCGTCATTTCGATGCTCTGATAGAGCTAAAACAAGCCAAGTGGCGACCTTTAGCAGTATGTACAGTAACTACCGGTCTGAACCGTTAAACGTTTAACATGGTCTATGTGACTAGCCTGTAAGTTTAAACAATCAATTAATTGTGAGTTCGTACGGAACAGTATGTGCAGCGCAAACCGAAGTGGCGGCTACGGGTTGACCTCTGGGCGAATGCCCTGCAGCCCCCCGCTTTAGAGAAGTTTAATCGTAATATGCACAAACAAATCAACTGAGGACACGGAACCAATGGTAACATAACAGCATTACAAACCAAACGACAACAGCAAAACAAAACATCAAAACAGTTCAACATGCGGGCTGGGTGGGAAAGGGAATTCAATCGAAAATGCAGCAAACTACTTGCTAGGCCAGACAGAAACAAAATGAATCTTTCTCTTACGAGCGAGATTCTGGGCGATGTAAATGCCCGTGATCTGCACGCTGAAGCTGGTCAACCAATCCCAACGTTCTAACTGCAATTAGCGCAAGTGGGAGGATTGCTCTCTCACAATTAACAGGGACTAAAGCATGCCTTATTCCCGCATTGTGGCTTTTCCATAAGCAGGCTAATAGTGGCTGGACTGTATCCTATCCCCCCTGGCGTGACACGTGTGTTCTGCATTGCCATTGCCGAAAGCAGGCTGAGTCAACGCCCCCTTCTGCACTCTCTACTGTAGACGGGCCACGGCCCACGGCAAATCAACCGGGCCAGTGGGGCCACTCACGTCTCGCACTACTGATGTGCGAGACGTGGTAGTTCCGCACACTTCAGCGTCCGCGTTTACATCGCCGTAACGTTCCGCAACCCATGGCTTCAGAGTTAAGCGCGCACCTATTCCCGGCGACATTCACAGGTACTCTCAAATCTCAATAGATAATCGGTTTGATCGATCCGGGCACTTTTTGCGGGGCCCAGATAGTAGCCAGTTTCGTCCGCACACTTTTACTGAGTGAAATTAAATTACCAGTTTCATCCCAGATATTTCTGCCGGAACGCGGTAGGGCGAAAGAGTAAGCCGAAATTCAATGACACTCAGGAAAAATGTGCAGAGGAAAAGCTTATCAACTGGACTCCGCGAGCACTGTCCGGGTGAACCCATCATGTGTTGCGGCACGTCACACGTGTCCAGACAAAACCGTTTACCAGCTGCGGTCTGTTGCAGGCCACAAAAAACCCGGAGGCGACAGCCGCAGGTGTACTTTGTTTTTGGCAATTCCCATGCACAGACGAATTAATAAGTATGAAATGTAAATGGTTGTTTTGAGTTGTTTGATGGTTTCGACAACGGTTCTTATATCAGATTAATTCCCAAGCTTGGCACCTTCGACATTTTCCAAGTAAGTCAGTACTCACTGTGCCAGTACGTTTTTCACAAAAATGCCATGCCCTTTTGGACTATGGGGGAGTCTAATGATAATCTCCGTTTTTGCCAACCTTTTGTGGTTATTCAGATCTTTTGATATGGGGCGGCCGCGTGTGATATAAATCTTGAGTTAGATCGAAGCCGCTTGCTAATAATTAAGAGAACAACTGCATTGTTTACTATAAATCCTATGGAAATAGTACAACTTTATGATTGCTGTTTTCGGTATTCTTAGCTGAATAACCGGTTTAAGCATGGGTTTGTTTTGTTTGTTTTATGTCTATGGCGACACAATTAGTCACACAGGTCACAGATAAAAGGTTCAGTAGCTCATCGGTGCAACAAAAATCAACCCAGCACATGCGAACAGAAAAACAAAATAGTCTGTATTAACAATAAGATATAGTAGTGAAAAAAGTTGAAGTAATGATTTGTGACTAATTTCGGGGAACAAATAAAGAAGCACAGCACAGATGTTTCCCTGCTGTAGAGTTGTTGAAAACTTGAATGAAACAAATGCTGATTTTTATTTATGTATACCAGAACAGAGTATCACTTGCGCTTACTTTGAACAGTTTTATTCGTGTTCGCAAGGCAGTACGGCATGTACATACGAGTGGTGTATGTATCCAGTGCAACATCTGCGCTGGTCCTTCCAGGTGGAATAAGGTAAACCTATCAGCTGTATGTAATTCAGCAACGGTAAACAGAATCCAGTGGGGACCGGACTAACGATGCTGGTAGGGCAGATTTCGATTTCCAGGTACCAAAGTGAATGTTTATTGTTTAACCAGACTCCAGAGAGAATTTGCGTTCCATGTAACATCTATTCAATGTCATCTGGGACGCAGCTTGCAAACTTCACCTATCTGCACAGACACATACTAATAACGTACCGTAAACGTACTTTTCCACAGAAAAAACCTTTGTCAGTGCTATCACGCATATTTAGCATATCAATGTCGAACTTAACACTACAACAAAATGAAACATCATGGTCATCCGAATTCTCTTGGAGAACAGATGTGATTGTCGGACTAATCATCCCGGTTATTTCCATCATCACAAATGGAACTCTACTGCTCATCGTCACTTTGCATTATAATAAAATCAGGAATCATTTCCACCTGTACATTGCCAATCTCCTTTTCGCAAATCTTTTAGATGTCTCTATTTATGGTATTCTGGACGCCGTTGTGCACGGTTTCGCACCGCCATCCCACGTCTTTACATTGCGCTTTTGCATTTTCCACATGTACAGCACCTACATAGTTGCGCTTTTCCCAATGTTCGCCCATTGCCTGATAACAGTTAATCGGCTATGGGCTGTAACGTTTCCCATTTCTTTTAAATTCCACCATACCGAAAGGGTCGCTGTTTTGTGTTGTGCTGCGCCTTGGATAGCGGCTCATGTTCTGCAGTTACCGGGGATACTTCTCAATGTCGGCGCTAAGATGGAAACGGAAAGAACGGGCTGCATTATGGATTACAGGGAGAACGGACCTTTGAAAAGCTGGAATTACGTTTCTTTTTCTGTAATCTTGTTCGTGGAGATAACTATCCTGGCCACATACCCTGTGGTCCTGTATAAGCATCGACAACACCAAAAGACGCGGAATGCCGTCAGTAGTGAGCCACCCACTACGAGGACTGGTAAGTCTTCCGCATGAGTTTAAAGCAAAGAATCGGATGGCGGAACCGAATCTTTTAACTTTAGTGCCGGCAGGAATTTGCTAAGTAACTGCTTCATAATTTCAGATCAAAGTAGAGCCACCGTATCATCCGCGAATCGACCTACGGTGCACAAGAACCGCATACAGAATACAAACGCACTCTGGGCACTGACGCTTCTCACAGGATCTGCACTCGTTTTCTGGACGCCGAGTGTTGTGTTCTACGGGATGTCAACATTTTGCGAATGCTTCAATCCGTCCCTTGCGTATAGCTTTGACTTGATGTATTTCGCGCAGATATCACTGGACCCGCTTATGCTACTCGTTTCTTTAGCCGATGTTCGCAAATCATTTGTTGATTCCTTTCGCAAATTTCTAATTTGCTGAAACAGCTAGTTTGTGCGTACTATAGGTGGGAATCTATACACTCGCTGAGACGGTTGCTTTTACTAGTACCTAACGGCTACCACAGCTGTAAACGACAAAATTACGCTAACATTTCGCGTACCCATTCTAGTATTTGGCATTTTCTAAATAATATGACGTGTGATGCACAAGTTTGCCCCATGTTTCTCGGACTCAATATTTCAAGAATCAGTTAGAGCATGCAATCCGACGATCATTCGCTCCAAACAGAAATTCGTCCTCTTGGAACACTGTGTCAATGTATCAGGCATCTCTGGCATTACTTTAAAATCTAGCCCGAACCGGAGTTACGTGGAGTTTATAAACATCAAAAAATATGACTTTAAGAGATTTCCCGCAGTTATATTCCGGCTGGGGTCAAGTCATATGCCTGTGAACTTGATTTCATGCATTACACACAGTGCAGTATGCCCGAGTACTTAGTATTTCATGTCTGATAACTATGATTGTAAGAATCTGCGGACTAATCGAGCGTTAACCGGTTACAACAACATATGTGCTGAACTCCATGAACTGGCGCAGGGCTAGCAAAGCACCGACATATGCACGTAAACTCCCCATGCGCGTCATATGTATAATGTAGTAGCACCTTAACAGCGAAGTATACAATATATACGAAAGTTTACTTACGGCATACCGCAAGTAAAATCGAGTGGAGAAGGGACGGATGACGCTGATGCGGCTGCTGCGGGTTCTAAGGTATTACTTTGGATGTTTGTCCAGAGTCTAGAGAGAGTTTGCATTCTCGTTAGCGATGCCCAAACTTTCAGTGCATCCCGGACGCAGTTTACCTGGAAGCCGCTGTCGTGCTTTTCCAGAGAACGAATTTTTCTAATGCTAACACACATTAACAATTGTACATATCAATGTCGAACTTAACACTCCAACAAAATGAAACATGGACATCCGAGTTTTCCTGGAAAACTGAGCTGATTATTGGAATGATCATCCCAGTTATTTCTATCACCTTAAATGGGGCATTACTTTTCATCATCATTCTGCATTACAACAAAATGAAAAATCATTTTAACCTATACATCTGTAATCTTCTTCTGGCGAACCTGTTGGATGTCGGAATTTATGGTCTAATGAATACCGTTGTGCACGGATTCACACCACCATCGCATGTTTTCTCAGTGCCGTTTTGCACTTTGAGCATATACAGCACCTACGTAGTTTCGCTCTTCCCAATGTTCGCTCATTGCTTGATAACTATTAATCGTCTATGGGCCATAATATATCCTATTTTTTATAAATTCCATCATACCGAAAAGGTCGCTGTTGTATGCTGTACTGCGCCTTGGATAGTGGCTCATATCATACAGCTACCTGGGATTATTATCAATGCCGTCTCCGAACCGGACACGGAAAGGACGGGATGCCGCCTAGACTACAGTGAAAACGAGCCTTTGGAAAACTGGATTTATACTTCTTCTTCGATAGTCCTGGTCGTGGAGATTATTATACTGGCATTATACCCTGTCGTCTTGTATAAACATCGACAGCATCAAAAGACGAGGAATGTCGTCAATAGCGAATTACACAGCACTACGAACAGTGAGTCTTTTGCCTGAGTTTAAAATTTCGTATTAGATTTTGTTGCTGTTCGGGTATGCGTTACGGAAGTTAAGTAAATCATTGGTAATCAATACTAATCATTACTTTAGTCAGCCTTCGTGGCAATCAAATGCTTGATGCCATGACGAAACTTCTGATACGCTCTGTTAAAAAGCTGTGCCGTTTCTTCAGGTCCCACCAAATCCACGGTAGCAGCTCTTAACCGACCTACGGCCAACAAGAACCGTATTAAAACCACAAACGCATTCTGGGCACTGACGCTCCTCACAGGATCAGTGCTCGTCTTCTGGACTCCGAGTGTTGTGTACTACGGGCTTTTTTCATTCAGCGATTCCTTTAATCCGCACCTTGCGTACAGCTTTGATTTAATGTACTTCACCCAAGCCTTGTGTGACCCGCTTATTCTGCTTATGTCTTTATCCGATGTCCGTAAATCGGTAACACTTTCGATGTGCCACCCCTTTGCGTAAAACTGCGTAGATAATCTACTTCTACGTAAGCAGGCAGAACGTATCCATATTCCCAAGCGCCACCTTTTTGGCGCTGTCGGGCGTGTCGGCACTGGGCGCCGCGGCCTGTGTCGGGACTGTCGGCCATGTTGGCCCATGGTCGGGCTGTGTAGTTCTCGACGTGGGCACTT
>JAQGAU010003747.1:0-12661 GCA_034698045.1 Paramacrobiotus richtersi
TTACCGAATGACTGCAGCGGAAACGAAGCCCAACAGCACTAACGATTCTTAGCATTTGCCGGAACATCCGGCCCGGATATGTTACTTATAAAAAAAGTTACCGATTTGAATATTGCTGCATGTCATTAAAATTGCGCGTGGTGTGGATCGTCATGCTCTTTGGAATATGATGATGATGCATCTGCATTGTCACCTACGTAGTTATCGAGTAACTATATCAAAAACGAACAGTCAACAGTACATCTAATCAGGGCGCTTTCTCGGCACTGGCCTAATCTGCTAATTTAACCGTGCGTTGCATTTAAATCGTGGGTTATCCGTATACCGGAAACAAATAAACTACAACCATGTGTGTTACTTATTCTGCACGTAGAGGTAATGTAGGTCTCATTTTCTTTCTCAATGCAGACCGGCTGTCCTGGCTTAAACGGGAGTATTCTTTTGAATGAACTGCTCGTTACACTTATAACTCCCTTAGGGAACATCAATCAATGCCATAGACTCCAGGGCGAAGGTCTCGTACACCTTGGAACACTATTGATGACCAACGATAATACCGAAAGTAAGAGCAAAAGTAGTACCCACACAGAAAAACGTTAGTTATAGATAGGCGATGGAATATTAGCTAAACAGCAACCGAAGAATCCCATATTGCGTATGTACTGGCAAAAGTCAGGGTTCACGAAGTGCAAGAAAACGACAGCTGAAACGAAAGATATGTCCCAGGGGTGGCCATGACTGGTGATCGTCTGATAATTGATCGCGTCAAATAAGATTTAAATCTTCTAAGCTTCTGGATTTTACCGTCAAAGAAGCACCAGGTCGTCACATAATATTGCAGCTTCTTGATCAAATTTGCTAGGGTCTGGTACATCCACAAAGGACATCTCAGCCAATCGCTCCATACCGAATTATTTAAGTATATGTTTATTCGACTGGTAATATATTACCAAACAATCTGTAGTATTCATTATCTTACTTTTAGACATCTAACTGTACTTGATTTTAAATCAATTAAATTTTAATGAATGCTCAGTTAAATGTGCTTTTATTGCCTTCGACAATATGGACCTCGAAATACTGATATTTTGAGGACTGCATCCGGATGCGTAGCTAATTTTGGATCTCTCTTAAATTCGAGGGCTAAACTAAACTGCTATACATCACTGCGCTGGGCGGCAGTTGGAATCCAAGTGATTATCTTCAA
Organism: Paramacrobiotus richtersi; assembly: GCA_034698045.1. NCBI lineage: Eukaryota > Metazoa > Tardigrada > Eutardigrada > Parachela > Macrobiotidae > Paramacrobiotus > Paramacrobiotus richtersi. The sequence continues at coordinate 1,208 of JAQGAU010003747.1, forward strand.
TATTTGCTGAAATGTGGCTCTGAAAGCCCGTTTCCGAAAGTGGATTTTCGCAGTAATAAATCGCACATTCGGCTGAGGTTCTGTGTGCATTTTGTCATGTACACATGTACCAACAGCGGAAACGCAGGTCGAACGGAAACGCATGTACCAATAACGGAAACTCAGGATCCATTGATCCTGAGAACACGGCCATGCTCCTAATCGATTTCCGGCGACATTGATCTCGTCTGTACGTTTCTTCTAATATAGCAAAAATGTGTGAACATTGATTGAGACGTGTACGAAGTACTCTTGATGTTTTGGAGGTTTTCCGTGAAGCGCGGTGTTAACGGCCGGCTTTTAGCGCCAATATTGCTAGGTATTCGGCACATGAGAGTTAATGGGACCGGAAGGAAATTGGAGGTCATCGGCGTCAAACGGCATCACCAGCAATTAACAATGTAACGCTGACAAAATCCCATACTCACGACACAAATCAATTCCGAATGATCCCCAGTGGCATCGGCACAGGGTACAATCAGAGTTCGGCACTGCGCTACGCTGCAGTGATGTACCGGACCAGTACCAGCATAGGCTGTCGATGAAGTCCAGCGGGTGGGCTGTAGGCGGCAGTGCAATAAAAGCGCCTCTTATATGAACGCTGTTGATGCAGAATTTAAAAAAATGACAAGCGATAGTCCTGTAATATCGCTTTCAGGTATTTCCCGTCCCATGATCAAACTTCATTGCTAACTTTCCGTTTGGTAAATTTATCCTTGTACATCTCTCGTTGCGGGCGGGCTGTGCGAGAAGCTGCAAGGTGCACCTTACTGGTCAGTCACGTTTGGACCATCGACAAAGACCATTCCTGTGATTTGGCAGAGAGATCCCGCCCTACCATCCAGAGCCGTTGTCCCGCCAGAGGCCAGGCCGCTAACCCTGATCTGGCTGACCACCATATTCTGGATTTTAAGTTGAATGCAGTGAAGTTCCTTCAGAACTGGCGAGAGTTCATCAGTGTGTGTGGAATAACGCGGTCATTGGGTGTGATGTGCGTATATTGTGGGAGACAGTTTCTACCAGCCAGAAGACCGAAGCCCGGTTGAGAGCAGTAAGTTCTAACCAGGATGCGCATCCCAAGCTGTGCCGGCGACGACGTGCGGGCAGCGATGGAGGTTCCGGGTGCAACATCAGATTCGGGGCCGGATGAAGAATCGTTTCATTATGACGGGCAATATCTTCCCGCAAAGTAAGCATTTTCACCGCGGGGTGTGGAAGATGGTCGAGGATACGGTGAATAATGAAGTGATGCGGACCGGAAAAGCCAGAGATACCGTCAAACTGGTGTATGACAACATTAACGACAGGCGTCCTTTCGCTATTCGTTACCGAATAATTAGCGGTGATGACGATTTTCACGCACCAAGGAATCGTACACAAGCGATTTAGCCATTCCTGAAATCCGAACTGCCGATAAACCGTTCAAGTAATGATGCTCTAATGTCTCCCTCCAACGGAGCATAGCTCTCTCTAGCCAGTCGACAGACGACAGTAATTCTGATGCATGACGATTCTTGCTGATCGTACGATAACCAGTCATATTCTGACAATTTTAATAGCTGGAAAATAAAAGGAAGGTAGAGAGAAAGGGATTGCCACAGTGTTCCAGGTGAACCCGGTATCTGATCGTACTCTGCGAGCCTTATGAAATAGATCAAAAGGAAATGTGCCGAAAAGCTGCTAATTTTACCGCGCAAATCCAGCTTATGATCTGTGGTTTTACATGCAACAAATAACACGCAAAGAATTCAACTCCTGTATTAAATTATAACATAAATTCAAGAGATCAACATCTATTCTTCGAAGGAATCCAGCTAAATCCAGGCATGAAATCCTTTCAAATCACACGAGTGTCAGCATAAACAATCTTCCGACCTAAACATCCGGAATATCTTGATAGATCCAAAAGTCTTTGTAGCGAATAATAAGGTCTGGGAGATATCTGCTTCGCATTGTTACATAATGCTGTGCGCAGCGGGAGCTAATATTTGTATCCAACCCCCTTTCCGGTGTTGTTCAAAATGATCTCTGCTGCAAAAATTGCAATCTTCACAATCCGGCTTCCTTATCGCCCACAACGTGTAATCAATCAGTCCTCTGCCGGCTCTGCGCTGTTCTTGTGACAGTGGCCACAGTATGTCTCCGCAGTGTGTGTGCAGTTTGTGGAGAGTTCTTAGTTCACAGAATTAAAAAAGCTACTATTCCTCATTTGTCACTTGTTAATTTGTCAATAATAGCGATCGCATGTTGTAAAGATTGCTTCTAGGCAGAAAATTATCCTTATAAGATTCTGTAAGTAAGAATCCGGTCTTTTTAGTAGTACGGTTCTACCAATTATAAAGAATTCATGTAGTATAGGTTTGAGTCTATACTAATAAAAATCAAAGTATCACATGTTCCCCTTGGGAGCGGAAATGCATGCCTTTAAAGGGCACACCAAGACGTTTTGTGAACAACAGTAGCCGTTACACTGTGTATCTCTCACGTACGAGATTCCTAATCCCTGACGCAAGCGGTGCAAATTGATACATATTATATGTAGCTCTCCTCCAATCCAGAGCGCTTACCCAATTAATGCGCGGTGTAATTCCTTCACGTTTATACGTACCTCTCCGTTCAGACAGGGTGCAGTTTACCTTTCGCTGCTCTTGAAGAAAGCTGCTTTCACAACGTTTTGCCATAAAAGACTTTTCCATGGAGAACAGAACTTTTTCTAGATTAAACGTATCGGGAACATCCCCCTACATGAATACTACGCGTTTGGACACAATTGCAACAAGCCTAAAGATCTGGTACATATGCTACATCCTACTATGTGCAACGGGAGTAATTTTCAACGCCGGTATCCTCCTGGTTATCTACCGGCAATCCAAACTCCGGTCAAAATCCGGTTTCCTTATCGCCCACAATCAAGTCTTGGACCTCATACTCTGCAGTGTGCTCTTCCCGTTAGCGACATCCCGATTGTTTGGTCAATGGACCGGACTTCCATTGCCCGTAATACAGTGCGGAAGGGTGCACTTTCTGGAGATTTCTCTCGTACAGATCGGCTACTGGGTGTCTCTTTTCCTCGGGATCAACCGCTTCGTAGCGATCCTGTTTCCCCATCAGTATGCCCGTATTACAACGAGAAAAGCACTGGCATTTTTTATAGCAGTCAGCTGGATTATGGGATTAGGATGCACCACCCCGAAACTGATTGATAAGCTGCTAGTTCCTACATGGAAAGAGAACTTTACATGTGGATCCCCCGGGCTTGCGAATCCGGTCGTGCGACAAGTGACAAGCACGTTAGGGGCCTACTTTCCAATTGGAGTATTAGGATTGCTGTACATAACTATCTTCTTTCATACTATGGCTAGGTTCAAGCAGAACCGAGTAACTGCTGCAGCTGGAGGCAAACGAATGCCCAGCAGAACAGCCCGAAGAAAGATGGCTACGGCAAAGTTCTTGTTCGCATCATATGTATGGACCAGCGTGTGCAGTCAGGTACCCGGCGTTTTGATCCCCTTGTTTCCGCAAGTGTGGAGAAGCAATTTTATGCTGCCATATTGGATGCTGTTTTTACTGGTGGCGGGTTGCACAGCGAACCCGGTACGTGACCACCGTATGAATGTTCAGTAAATTACCAGTTCCATAGTTTGTGAATTTTGTTTTAGGTATTCTTTGTGATTCTGAGTGAGGATTATAGGAGTGCGGCGAAACGTCTGTGTGACGATGTTGTGCATCTCAGGTTGAGCAAGCTTCTGTCCGTGGAGAATCAACGTCAGGGTCCGACTAGTTACCGATCCAGTGGAGCGGAAACGAAACCCAACAACACTAAGCAATCTTAATATTCAACGGATATATAATAATATTCATAAAAATTTATCAATTTTTATCCTTGTTTATAGCTGGATGGCATTGACTTTTGCGTGGTTGTACGGATCAGCATGCTCTTTGAAATATTATGATCATGCAAATTCATTACTACGTACGCAATTATCGAGCAACTGTACCGAACAGAAACAACGTACTCCCGTCAGGGCGCTTTCTCGGTACATCCTTAATCTGTTAATTATAACTGCGTGCTGCAATTACGATGGGGGACATCCGTAAACCTCCACGAAGGCCGGAAACTAATGAGCTAAAACTAGGTGTGGTATGCACGTGCACTATAGCGAAACTGAAACAGACGAGCCTCTCCGAGCACCTTTTCCTTCAGATCGTCCAAAATATTTTGATCCAAAGCCAGAATCTTCCCACGTAGCCACTTCGACATATGAAAAACATAATAGCCAGTGAAGCTTGTTTTGCACAAGAGTTGAAGTTGGTGAGCCTCTGGCTGGGCATTATAGCGGTGTACATACGTAGCAATTACACACACACCGCGTATCGACGGTATCGCTGTAAGCAATTAAGTGCCAGCAGTTTCAAAAAAGACAATTAATAGATAAAATTAATACGTACGCTTACATTGGAAACGTGGGAAAGGGATCCTGAGAAAACGGTCGTTGCCCTGGTTGACTTCCGGGGGCATTAATCTCGTCCGTACGTTTCCTGTAATACAGAGAAATGTCTGAACACTGACTGTGACGTGGACTACTGATGTTATGGAGATTTTCTTCTGTTAACGGGCAGTTGAGCGCGTTTAGCGACAAAACTTTTATTCCGCATGTTCATGCATTTGAGAGTTGATGGGGCCGGAATTTCCTGTCCGGAAGTAACGTGGAGGTCATCACTGTCAAACGGCATCACCAGCAGTTCACAATCAATTCACAATCAAACTGGGACCCAGTACATGTGTACATATGCATAGTATCGGCACATGTTATAATCAGAGTCAGACACTGCGTTGCGCTGCTACCAGCAGAGGCGTCGATGAGGTCCTGGTGAGCCGCAGGCGGTACGCAATAAAAGCGTCATCACCTTTGACTGCGTAGCTGACTTGCATCACAATCACAGATCCCTGAATGGAGCCAGATGCGTGCGTAAAGATACCGATTTATTTTATCTTTCTTTGATCATGGCAAACGACGAAAACAAGTAAGAATAGTCTTCTTGCTCTTCTGCACCAGAGACACTACCCAGACACAAACTGCGTAGAACAACTACATAAACAGCGTACCACATACACCCTGAACTGATTGAACCAGTAAACTCACAGTTGGCTATTTGGCGGCATCCTCCGTGGTATACATTTCATTATTTAATAGTGATTTTTTGTTTTTTGTTTTCAAAGTGTACAACTGTATGTTTGGGAAGTTTCTATGCGCTGGTTTTTGTTCTGACTCGTGGCGGCCGTCCTTATGGGATAACAACATCCAGTTTGGCCGTTGGTGGAAGAGAAGTTTCACTTGCAGCTGCAGTACTAGTCTACTAGACTCTTCGGCGTCGCTTGCTGTTTGCTCAGAAATGCGAGAACCCTGTGGTTTCTGGGATTTATTGTTCGCTAAACCAACCGAAAGTATACCGAATAGTTCAACAGGAGCTCGAGCCAGGTTAGCGGCTGTTAGTCGTTCACCAAAGACACAGGAAATGAAAACCGGCGTTAGGTTCACGTGCAAAATCAGTAACATGCATAGTTGTAGTTCATTTGTTTCCGGCCTTTTTAAACTATATCGATATCCTATGTCTCAATGCAGCGCCCAGATAAGGTGACAGTATGTGCAAAGAAAGCGTCCTGAGTACGGAACGATTTCTTTTTGCCACAGTTAGTACGAGTACTACGTAGGTGCGAGAACATGGCCATGTATTCGCATAATCGTAATATTTCAACTAGCATTTTCATTTGTAGCCACGCGAAATGTACTTTCATACATCAGTGCACAGGGAAGAAAATCCGCTACATTTTGATAAATAATATATGCGCAAAATATCAACAATGGTTAGTGTTGCTGGGTTCAATTCCAATCCGGTATCGAACGGTCACTAGTTGGACCTTGCCATTGATTGTCTACGGAAATCAACTTCCTGAACCTGAGGTGCGCCATATCGTTACAGAGGCGTTTTGCCGCAGTCCTATAATCCTCGCTCAGAAAGACAAAAAATACCTAAAAATCATTCAGCAAAATATAATACAAGCATTTGGGAAGCTATCACACGCGGACCATGTACCGGGTTCGCTGTGCATCCCGTCACCAGTAGGAACCGCATCCAATATGGCAGCATAACATTGCTTCTCCACACTTGCGGATACAAGGCGATCAAAACACCGGGCACCTGACTGCACACACTGGTCCATATGTATGACGCGAATAAGAACTTAGCCTTGGCCATTTTCTTGCGGATGGTTTTGGTTTGTGTCCCTTGAGCGCCCGCTGCTACATTCACTCGGTTCTGCTTTAACTTTATCATAGTATGGAAGAAGATGATAGCGTAAAGCAGTCCCAACGCTCCAATTGGCAAATAGGCGCCCAACGTCATTGTCACTTCAAGCACCATGGGATCCGCAATCCTGGTTGATATGCATGTTAACGCCGGGGTCCTTCCAGGACCTGGTAGTTTGCCAATCAGTTTCGGGGTGGTGCAGCCTAGTCCCAAAATCCAGCTAAATGCAATAGAAAACGTCAGTGCTCTCTTTGTTACAATGCGGGCATATTGATGTGGAAAGAGGAGCGCTACGAAACGGTTGACTCCGAGGAACAAAGACACCCAGTAGCCAATCTGGACGAGAGAAATCTCCAAGAAGTGCACCCATTCGCATTGTATTACGGGTAATGGAAGTCCAGTCCATCGGGCAAACAGTGGGGATGCAGTTAGTGGAAAAATCACGCTGCCGAGAATAAAGTCCAAGACTTGGTTGTGAGCAATGAGGAAACCGGATCTTGACCGCAGTTTGGGTTGCCGGTAGATAACGAGAAGGATACCGGCGTTGAGAATTATTCCCGCTGCGCATAGGAGGATGTAACATATGAACCAAATCTTAATGTTTGCTGTGATGATGTCGAAACGGGTGGCATTGGTGTAGTGGGCTGTTTCCAATATGTTTAAGTTTGAAAAAGTTCTATTCTCCATGGAAAAGCCTTTTCATGGAGGTGTGAAAACAACTTCCTCCAAGAGCAGCAAAAGGTGTACTGCACACTGTATGAACAGATAGGTACATCATAAATGTAACGGAATCAAACCCCGCGCCGCCAAGTTGGTATCCGCGTCGCACGGAAGGAAGCTCCATACAATAGTTAGTGTAACAATTTCCACCGTGCACCAGGGATTAGGAATCTGGTACAGTGTGCAGCTGAGGTGGGATAAGCATAGTGTGCCGGCAACTATTGTTCACAAAATGTCTTGGTGCTCTCTTGAAAGGCATTTTCGCTCTCGAGGGAATTAAGTTTTGCTTCATGCATCGTCTGATTTCATTTCATGCATATGTACGCGCATCGGAAACAGCCTTTGTTGATACAGAGCCACCATAGGTCATCACAGAATTTGAGTACGCGTGAGTTGATTTATGATCAACAGCCTGATCAAACACGAATTTCTTCCGCTGGTGTTCGAAGTATTTCGAGTCTGGGGAACGGATGCCTTGTTTGTTCTTGACAAAAATCGGGCGCTGACGAAAGTCACGCGACGCAGTTGTAGATAACTAACTAAATAGCATGTTGGTTTTGCTCCCAAAACATCAGCATTTTGTTACAGAGGGAAATGCTGTTTCTGTTCCGGGCGCTTTTGACGACGATTATAAGCGGAGCCTGTTTTGATTGTTTGTGATTGTAGCTGTGCTTTGAAACCTGCGGTTAATGGAAGCGTAGGTAATGGATCCTGAGAAACGGCCGTGCTCTAGTTAACTTCCGGTGACCTTAATCGCTTCCGTACGTTTGCCGTACAGTAATACGGCCGAAATGTCTGAATGGTTAATACATGTTATTGTTTAAGCGCATAACAAAAATACTGCATAATTATGATCGTATATCGCGTGGAGTTAATCTGCAGTTGCCAAGACTCATAATAGTATTATAATGTACTTGTTCCCGTGCACCAGGCAGAATGCATACAGGTCTTGTTAAAGTCTTAAAGATAGGGCTGCTCGGTTCGGAGCAACCATATCAAATCGCAACAATACAGAAGTAAGCACGCACATCAAGTAAGCGCTGTAAAGGGGATCCAGTAATATTACTGAAAGAGTTATAGACAATAAACAGTAACAATTCATTGTTTGATTATTATATATTATCGTGCCCACATTACACCGACAACAAAATACCGTGCACAAGAGAAAAATACAACAACACTGTCACTGAAAAGCCTTTTGTATAAATTGTCATGAAAGTGTGACAGATGTAGTTGTAGTGCCATCTGCCAGCACCAAGGCCTGTTTTCTACGGGTACGTTTGTGACGTTCCCACTGCACTCAGTGGAGAACTAGCCAGCCAGCATGGTGAACCTTTCCGCCACGGACACTCCTGAGAGCCCACTGCGCGACGATGACAGTGACATGGCCAAGATCATGTCGGGCCTGGCCGATACGGACTCGCCCCTGCCGGACGACGAGGACCTCGATGATGCTCTGGGCGCCAACGACGGCGAGACCCTGCGCAACCAGGTACTGTCGACCGATGGCATGAGCGTAACGGCATCACTCTACGTCAGACAATTAGCAACTTGCATTTGTGCCTTAAAGGGGCCAGATGTTTACTGTACAGTACAAGACTGTACAAGCAGATGGCTGGAACGGTTTACTCAAAACTGCGCCCGCCCTAGGTGTGCGCGACCCATTTTTCTTCGGCTTTAGTTTGCATAAGAGCATCAGCACCTCAGAATCCATTTACAAATGTCTCCGCAACAATACCCAATAGGCGATTTTTAAATATTGTTGCAAAAAAAGGTTGTGGCAAACGACAGCAATTAAATTACCATTCCCGTGTTAAGTGAACGAGCGAAGTGAGCGAGTTCTACCTTCTCAAGTGGGGCCAAAAGTCAATTCGCATGTTAGCGGTTTCTCGCAAACATAACATCATTAGATTTTCATGCGGTTTTGTGCTGTTTTGTGCACTTGACTTGTATTCCGTGTGTTTACGTAGTTGTTCTAATCGACCGAAGCGAAGCGAAGGTCCTCTATTCTCAGGTCAAAATGATTTGCCTGTCGGTCTGTCGGTAGATAATTATTCATTATTCATGCCAAAAAACTATTCATGCTGCCATCCGTGCCCTCGCTGAATTTTATTAACACAAAATCACCAAAACTAGACATTTTCTTAATCAGATTTTTAGATTGGTGAAATTAATACCAGTTTATAGCTCACAATTCGTGTTTTTTTGGTGCGTTAAGTTATTCCCCCGCATTGTTTAAATTCCTTTCTTTTCTGCTTCCCAATGTACGTGTTTTCCTTCGCTTCGGTCATTCAGTGCCCGAATCAGCGAGTGCACTTTCCTTGTTCGTATTACTTGCTCACTCTGCAGCCGAACTTTGCCATCTTTCGTCAACGCTACATCGACCGCCTGAAAGGACAACTGCACGCCCTCGACGCGACACTGAAAGCGCAGGCCATGGAGACAGAGGCCATTGAGAACGAGGAGGAGACCAATGCCGACTGGATGTGGGACATCCAGCAGAACTACGCCCGCCTGGAGAAGGACACCGCCCAGGTCAGCGGCCAGCGACTGCAGCTGAAAAATGCGCTGATGGAGCTGCAGGAGGAGTTTACCGGTGAGGAGAAACTCCTGATCCAGGAGCAGAAATACAAGGCGGACCTCCTGGAGAACGGTACGTTATGACAGCCCAGCACGAGCGTAGCATGAAATCTCCAGAATGTACCCAACCTGCCCCAGCTTTCTCACAAAATCGTTCGGCAGAGTGCTATATATTAATGTTAGGCACTCTGCTTACGCGTTCGCGACTCACTGCATCAAAACTTCTTGCATACTGCCTTCCAGCATGTGTTGTTCAAGCTTCCAGTGCATGTCTTGTTCGAGCAATAATCAACGTTACTGAAAGGTTACCGTCTGTTCTGTAGAAGCTAGGAATCAGCTGGAGATTGAGCAGCTGAACGATCACTACCACAAATACTACCAGGAGAAGGAGCAGACGTACAAGGACGCTAAGATTGTCGATGTGGGCATCACGCGCCAGAAGAAGGAACTGGCGCTGGCCAAGCTGCACAAACGCCATCTGGTATGGTATGTCACACCATATGGGCTACCAACACAACAACGCTTAGCAATTTTACACTCGTCCGGATTAAGGTTTCTACAGTTTATGACATTTTTTTTATGTTTAAATTTTAAAATAGTCGAGTTTCAAATTTTTTTATTCTTACCAGTAATTATTTCACTGATACTATTTTGTTGCATTCCTTAGTGCAGCCATCATCGGCGATCACACTTACGTAGACTAACGTAGTTACTGTATTTTAATTTATTTAATTTGTTTAATTTGTACATAGGACTTTGAAGTATACCGCTACCAACGGCAGATCATCACCGGCGAAGAACGACTGGAACTGCGCGCGGCTATCAAGCGTCAGCGCCTCGACGACCTCTCCGCCCTGAAAAACGACAAAATGGAGACAGAAGCGGAGCTTGAGACGTTGGAGCAGCAGAGTGCCGCCATGTCGCGCGCCCTGACCACGGAGATGCGCGCGTTGGCCGAGCGGAACCAGCAGGCTGCCCAGCTGGCTGACGAGAGGAAAGCCAGCGGCGACGCCTTTCGCAGTGTCCTCGCCGAACACCACGGCTACCGGAAGGATATCCGTCAGCTGCAGACCGACCATGAACACTTGACACTGGTGACCATCCGCTGTCAGCGGGAGGTGGCGGCCTATGATAAGCGGATCGAAGGCTTGAACCGCGATCTGCAGTTATTTTATGAGAAACACGCGGAAATGACCCGGCTGACGGCTGCACTCACGGACAAGGCTGTGGCTCTGACTAAGGTTTTCTTTCGTAACAGACCAACTGCTCTCGCTTAGCTACCATTGCTGCGATGTCACGCATCCTCTTTATTATTACCTACAACATTTACTTAGAATGTAGCTGTTTTATGAATTATTTATTATTTTATACCTTATCATCTTAAATATTATTTATTTCAAATATTATTCATTCAGTTTTCTGCTGTATTTACAAGATTTATTATTGTTTGATTCCTTCATATTTATGTTGCTTAGTTTAGGCTAATTGATACTTCTGGTTTGTTGTCGCTTTTTTTACCATGTAAGTGTGATGTAAATGCAGCGAGTTGATCTTGAGTAACGCTGAGAACAGTTGAGAATACGAACTTTGTTCTGTAGTACGAAAACCAGCGGCAACGAGAACTGCAGGACATTCGGGAAGAGCTGACCGCCGAAATCAAGAAAAAGAACGACGCAGAAATGGTGCTGCATGAGAGGCTGATGGAGAACAAGTCTTTCAGCAAGGGCACGTGTAGCCGGCAGATATGTTTACCTGTTTACGGTTTATGCCGTAAACACTTTTGCCTAAACACCAAAAAGTGTTTAT
>JAQGAU010003748.1:0-12661 GCA_034698045.1 Paramacrobiotus richtersi
CCACAAGCCGACTCAGCGGCATTGGTTTTGAATATGCGTAACGATGGTTTAAGCATTCCGTCTGTAGGAAATTGCTGTAAAAACATACGAACAAACGTTTCCATTAGACACATCATTTCAGACATACTCTTTAGAAACAATCGAATTCCAAAATCAAAATAAAATCGTAATACTGCTTAAAATCGAGACAATGGACACTGTCACACAAATAGATCACCACAGGCAGATGCGATCAAGAGCGGAAAACTGGAAAACGTAAAAGCTTACTTGATTGTTCGTGCATCGGCCGTGAGGCCCGCAATCCCCACGCCACAGTGATCATCGATTCCGAACAGCTTTTTTTGGTAAGACGCCAGCTCAGAAGGCACCCTCTGCAAAATGTCATTGTGAAGGTTCTTGATTCCTGGCTACAAGATTCGTAACATCTCGACATACTTTAATGGCAGCTATAACGGCGTGTGTGGCATTCTTCATCCCGACTACAGCCGAACCCTGCTTAACAGCCTCCATTGCGTACTCGATCTGGTGTAAGCGGCCCTGTAGAAGAAAGTTTATGGAATCCAAACGCACAACCAACAGTCGACCCATGAAGAGCTCACCTGAGGGCTCCAGATGGTAACATCGTAGTCATACTGATTTCGAAACTACAAACAGAAAAAAATTGAAACGCCAGAGAATATTTCACATCCCATCAACAAACGAATTTAGGCAGCTGGTTTGGCTAGCGCTGGTACTTGCAATTGGTCCACGGAACGGGAAATATTATGTGAAACCAAACACGAAACCCACAGACTTACCATAACTGCGAAGAATGCGAAGGATCAGCAGCCAAAAACTGTGCACGGATACTTGTAGTGACACAGTTTATTATTTCTGTTCTAAAAAAATAATAACTGTTCGTGATAAAGTTGACAGCAGATGTAAAACCAGGTAAACACAGAAATTTTCGACTCAGGGGATTTCTAAATTCAACAGAGTGCGGTGGGTGACACTGCATGTTTCTGAAACTGTCAAACAATCGCAGCCAGGTCACGCGACCGCCGCCTGTGGGCGATTTGCTTGACAATCGGCGAAATACAACTATTTTGCAAAATAAAACTATTTTGAATATACAGTATATTTCATGGGGGAATTCGTTTAAAATGAATCGATTACATTTGGATTCGCTATTTCCCTAGACGAATGTTAAATAAAACTAGCTGCAGTTGATAAAGTATAACTGAAACCTATGTACAGGGTATGCTCATGGAGTGCTACGGTTCTGCCCACCGTCTCCAGTAATACAACGAACAGAAACATTTGACAATAATATTATGAAAGCGCGCACCAAAGCACACTTGCACATGTAAACATGTGCAGGCGCATGTGCAAATCGCAGCGCTGAATATTATTTCGGATTTCCTGGGCTGCAATTTTGTACTCCTCCCTTAATAGGAACTCCGATGTTCCTATTCGTGCGCATAACACACCGGCCGACCGACCGACCGACCGACCGACCAACCAACCGACCGACCGACCGACCGACCGACCGACCGACCGACCGACCGACCGACCGACCGACCGACCGACTGACCGACCGACCTCCCGACGAACCGATCGCCCGTAAATTTATACTTATCTTTACATTACATTAACCTTACATTTCACTACATTACGCTACATAAGATTACATTACATTTATATTTTTATCTAACTTTAATTTTTCTAATTTTTTTGTTTATTGAGCAGCGAATGAGGCAGACTGCACACTTGCCAGCCTGCATTATAATTTTAGCTTACAGTTTTATATTATTATTTTATACTGTAATTGTAGAACACAGTTTTAGATTAGTAATTTATGTTATAATTTATATTTTCTGATAATACCGTGGACATTTTAAAGTATTTTTATAGTAATAATACCGACTATACTGGACTATCACGGGATACACTGGACTTAACTGCATTCAGTTAGTATATTTTAAAGCTAATTCTATTTCTATCCTTTCCATGAAAAAGCTTAGAATAACGGCATGTAACGTTTCTACCATACAGCATTTCAACCAAGGTAAACAGTTTACGGAAGAACACCAACTAAAGTTCTGGCAAACCCACGGAGCAGGATATAGTACGCCTCGACATAATATGATTTATGTATATTGTAGCTGTATCCGCTGTGCCTCAGTTTGTTTAATTTAATTTCTTGCTTCGCGAGTGGATGAGAATTCTACTTCCATGAGTTTACGATCTTTTATCGAGAATCAAAGTATTACGTGGACCTTACCAAATGTTTATTAAATCGATGCAATTACCATTAAAAGCAAATCTGGATATTTCGAAAATTAAAGAACGAGCTCGACATATCATCCATCCATCGCTCAAATCTAAGCAAAACGAAATGTGAAACAGCTAAAGAAAAAACAGCTGAAGCAGTATAAAAAAAAGTTTCAGCCTTTGAACTAACCGTAACCAGAAAATCTATTCGCATCGCGGGAGTTTCTGCAAACGGGAGCTAATTAAACTGATGACAACTGATCAGCTGCTGCTAACTGCAACTTCTGGTCAGTTAGCAGAGGCGTATAAAGAGCACTGATCAGGGATCACTACAATCAGGATGAACTATCGTAGATTTATGAGTCGCTGCAACAGCACGATAGCGATTGAAAAGAAATAGTGACGAAAAATGTAAACAGAAATGGAAAAAATTTAGAGACAAAATACAAGATAAAAACAGAATATTATAATAGAGAACAGCTAGTAAACACTAGCTGTAAGTAAACATTTATTTTCAACAAACGATAGTTCAATTTTCAACACTATGTAGCTGCGGGTACGTTATATATATGTTATATGAAAATGCAGGTTTGTGGTAACGGGTTTGCGGACAACGATTTTTGTTTTTTATTGCTTATGGATAATAAACATTAACATAGCCAGCTCCTTTCCTGATTAGAAAATACAGTATCTCAACAGAAGATTTAGGTTAAAGATAATAAAAGATCCGGTGTAAGTGACTCGTTACTTCCCCACAACGGGCAAAAAAATAATGAAATCCAATACCGTTCGTAGTAGTAGTGTTCGACTAATGTATTCACAAAACACATAGCCAAAAACCTCCCATGTAAGCGGTTATAACATTTCTAAGGCAACAGATCGCTTTCCAACAAATGGTAGCTTCATTTGGTTTTGCGGCAGCTGATTTTGCTTACTGAAATAATTTTCGTAACCGAAACGTATGTTTGAGCTAGACTTTTGCCAATTTACGGGCGTCCAAACTATTTTGTCAGGCTTATTTGAGTTTGCGTAACGTTTTGCTAGCGCTGATTTCTTTTGACGTGCACTTATGATAGTACGAGGAGCCCTTTTCCTGACAAAGAAACGCATCACGTTACAGGAAATTTTGTTTTCAGTGACTCTTTACTTCCCAACAATCTGCAATTTAACTTTATACTAGCAGATCATTTTTCAGTAATTGCAGCTGAACGTGGTTCTACCGTCGTAGTCGAAAAAACGCGACAAGCTGATCGAATGGTAATATAACCTATATAGATTAAGATATTAAACCTAATATTTTTACATTTATATCCATATGCATAAATGCATGTATACACAGAAATTAATTTGCTAACAGTTAAGTATATATTTACTACGCAACTACTTGAATCGCCTTCCGCTTAGACCTATGCTTCGACGACCGATACCTTACTGAGTCTGCTCTGTATGCTCTGCTCCAGCGTTCCAATGATAGTGATCACAGAATCTTATTCCATTTTCAGATATTAAATGGATTGGTTGACAGTTTGTCATTAAATCAACAGTATTGAGTGAATACTAAACAGATTGACGGGACCGTTCCTACCGATAAGAAAAAGGCTTCATTGATAGGTTTCTTTATAGTACTTTGTCTTCATTGGAAAATGATCAATCGTTGAGAACCTGGCATTTGCTGAACCGTAGTCAGGACAAATTCAGATGAAACTGAAAAAGAACATGAAAACATATAAACAAAAAATTTGCGTGAATATTTCAGAAAAAAAGGCACGCCTCGCATCAGCCTTCCACTAACCTCATGTTCTTTGGGAATCTCATCAGACCATTCCCAACAACTCTTTACGGTAGCGGCAGTTACAGTTTGAAACTAAAGAATCAGTTTGATCTCTATAATATCGAAATAATCACAACCGCTGCGGTTGACGCGGTTCGCTTGTATTACAGTGATCCAAATCTCATTTGTTTTGCAACGATCTTATTCATAAACAAATAACGAAAAATGCCACCACAGATTTTAAATAATCTGTAATTCCATTGTTCTGCCGTGAGAAAACAAAAACTTGATTTATCACAGACAGGAAGTGTCACAAAATGTGCTTGAAATACGCGACTAGCTAGCTGACGGACTTTTAGCTACCACCTGCGCGCTTCCCGCCAAGCTAAGCTGGCAGACCATCGCCGTTCTTTAGCGGCGGGCTCTCTGTTTTACAGGCATGCAAACTCCCTCTCTCTGATCCAGTCACGCGCTACGGCCCTTTCGAAAACACACCCTGCTTGCGTCTTCTTTATATCGAAGCGCGCTTCAGGACAAACCTGGCATTATACGCTAAGTGCAGAATGGCTGGTGCAGTATTATTACCCAGAAAAATTACGTGGCTCCTCCCATTTTATGGTAAGAAAACTCCGGTTTGACACAGGAGTAAGAGCTACTTCGGATGTTTCTAAATAAAATGAGTTGGTTTTTGAGCCTGTCTTTGTTTCAACGTATTAGAAAAAATGCAATACTTGCAAGTTTATAGGTTAAATTTCGTATATACACACATATTGGCTGATTTGCGAATGTAATATATATAAAAGCCCTGAGTGTAAGGGTTTTGTTCCAAATGAAAATTTATATTAAAGTCATCTATTAGAATTGTATATATTACAGTTGTGTGTTATAACTTAATTTTATAAATCCGTGTTAGAATTTTATACCATAATTTTAAATTTGCTCCAATTCTATATTAAGCTTTTACGCTGTGTTTTTGCAAACTACTTGTATACTGCAAATTTATAGCGAAATCATCTGTTATAATCATCTCTTCTATTGTAATTTTATCTTGAAATTTCATAATGTTATATAGTCTTGTGGTTCCTTATCAGATTTTACACTACGGTTTTGTACTACAATTTTATATTATATCTCGTTTCACAAAATATGTGTTCTTCTTTTATAATCTGGTTTATATTGTAATTTTTTACTGTAATGTTTAATTATATTTTGCATTTTTATTTACCATAACCTGTACTACTGTGGTATTAATGTTTATCGTCTAGTAGTGCAGTAATTTTTGAATGTAGCTAATTAGTAAATAAGTATCGGCGTTGGCAGGTTTTACTCGTAAAAAAATTATATGTACGCATCCTCTCGTTATTAACACAGAACAGCTTTTTTTATAATCATAAATCTGTTTCAAATGAAATCCACTGACAACAACTTCGTGGAGACGCCGTGTTGTTGGGAAATGACTTTTCTTGAAAAATTAAGAGGCCTGTTGTTGGGAAACAACCAGTTGAGAAACGTCCGGTTGTTGGGAAATAACCAGTTGTTGGGAAATAACTTCCTGTTTAAAATGATCACTATTCTTTTGCGATAATCTTGCTTCTTGGGATACCGACTTTCGCGCTTTCATAATAACCACGCCTTATCAAAAAGCTTGGCGTGGTTCTCCGGAAGGATGTAGAGAAGTATGGCTGGAAAAAAACATTCGGAATGCCGTAAATCTGTGTCATATGAATAAAACTGGAAATGCACCAAAGTCGCATATAAAATACATATATTTTGTTCAAGTTTTTAGGTCGTAAACTTTTTGAGAAATCTGGTGACCCACGTTCGGGATCATTTTTAAAACAGCGTTTTTCTGTTGCTATTGTTAAAGGCAATGCGGCCGCCGTTTTGGGCGCTATGCCAAGTATTAAGGCGCACGAGAATGAGCGAGATCAGATTGGAAGTTTTAATTATTTTATTATTCGCAACAGTGCAGGTAACCCATTTCCGACTGAAGGTAACATTTCCAGCTTGGGAATTTAAACCTGGCTGAACAACAGAATTAGCATCAGAAAATAATGCCTGAAGTTTTGCAGTATTTAGTTGTCTGTGCGCTAGCGCATTATGTATGTGAAAGAAATAAATTTTATTCATATTTTGTTCATTTGTAAACAAAGGCATGGAATGGTTGGAGATCCATGGATGTACGGCTGATGTGCCATATACCGGTTCGTGTGCATGTACCGTTAACGTTTTGCAGCCGATGAACACGAACCATATTTTTCTGGATCCACTTTGTTCTGCAGCGAGTGTCTGTACCCGCATCTGGCAGCAAATCGATTTCTTTGCCTTTATAAAACGTATTGGTGACGGCGATGTATCATTATTGATGGACAAGTTCATTAAGGAACTAAGCAGTAAAAGAAAACCGGCAGTTATGTTGTTCGTAAAATCCCGGTTACGTTTAGTGGCATTATCCGAAGTCACCAGTGCGTAATTGTAGACAGTGAACGAACAGTTCCGTATTTCGTAATGCTACAACAGCACAGAGTGACGTATTTATTCCAGTGATTAATGAAAGGAAAGTTTTTTGATTCGCATTATATGAAGACACCATTCAGGATTCATGCATATGCTCTCTAAACCTTGCGTTTCTTCTTTTGGGATAAGGGTAAGCCGGTGAACAAAAATATTACCAAATTACAGGTACAGAATTAGTTGTTTTTTCGCATATTTGCCGACTCCTTGTAAATTACCCGTGCAATTATGCATCAGCCAACCGATTCTCAGGGAAAGAACGAGCGGTAATTTAAAACTGGATTAAGCAGAACCGGAAAGGGATAAATACTAGTTGATCGGATTATCATCACCTCACTGTGCGTTCAGCTGTGCTAGATTCGAAGTTAAACTATTCAAAGGTTAGTTTTCAGTTTGTGCACTCAATCCTTATCCTTCCGAGTTTATCATTACCAAGAATGCCAACATGACCTTTCTAAGTTTCATATCTCTTGTTTATTCTGACTGACTGTGTGAGACAACAACAGGTCTACAGTATAAGAGATGGATGGTGTTAAAGCGGTTACTGCGCAAAGTCTTGTGACCTTTCCAGTGGATTACTTGCATACGACTTCTTCCGATCAATTCCTTGATTTATCATCATCCACAAACTCTACCTTTGACATGGATAGATATATTCGGCAACATCTTGGAGATCGAATAATTCCATATGGATATTTACTCACGGTATGCATAATGGTGAAGTATTCTGACGAATTCGGGAAGGCCTGCGACAGTATACTACCATAGTGACGTGCTGTAGTAACTGTCGTATGTCGTAAAAACTCGCCAGAAAAAAATTCGGTAGCGTTATTACATTTCACATAAGCACAAAGAGTTACACTCAACCAAAGCATATAGTATAAATATACTTGACTCAACCGACGAAGAGTTGTAACAACGTTGCTGGATATTCGTGTGAACAGAGATGCCGATCCTGGATGTCACCAGATTCTTAATGCAAAACAGTTACGACAAATGAGAGGGATGTGTTTATTTTCTAGGTGGTATATGGCAGTTTATTTCTGTTTGGAATAGCGGGAAACTTACTTACCATGGGATTGTTGCTCATGTGGAATCGAAATCGAAAATGGAATGGCATTGACCCTTATGTTATGAAGTAATGCATATACAGTACTTTTTTCCAGAAATTATTAGAAGTGTTGTCACAACTTTAAAGTTATTACATATTCATAGAAAGTACGAGTATGCATATAATACTCGTACCCCACGACTGCAAAATTAAAATGCAACGTGACTAGTACTTTGTATGTAGTAATGTTTTTTGAGCTAGCAATGATGAATATGTTTATCACTTGGAAAACAGCAAAACGTACTGTTTAAGACACACAACAGAACGACGTTAAGTGAACACAGCTATTAAAATTTTATAACTATTATTAGTTTGATGTTTGTGAACATAAATTCAGTCATAAAGTGCGTAAGAGGGAGATTTAAACTGCTGATATACCACACGGCAGACCTTCCCGGTGGACAGGCCTGTATGTCGTGCTTCCTTAGTAAATACGGCCACTGTTCCAGAAAGGGACCAGACTGTGGCGTTGTCTCAATTTTATAGTTATTGCATATTCATACGTCATGATTAGCTACTCGCAAATCTTATTTGTGATCCCGTGCGTAAATAAAAGAGTGACGCAGTTGTGTTGGACATGTTGGACCTTATATGTTTATAACGTGAACTTCTGAAATACGTATGTATACATTCCATTATTTTTACTGAGTAGTCAACAGTGGTCACTTTTTAAATCTGACAGTTGCCGAACTGGCATTCGACTTACAACAAGTTTTCTGTTTTCCAGTTTGGCTCTAACAGATTTGGTCCAAACATTAGTCAGTAAGTGCTTGCCACTTTTTGGCATCGTTTGTTTTGGTTATTTGCTGTTTTTATTTTAAATTTTTGGATGATTGCAAATCAGCTACAAAATCCAAGGTTTTCGAATATGTTTTGGGGTTCTTGTGTCATTTAGAAATTAGCTGCTTGTATCTGTATTACTCGGAATACATCAGATTCTGTTGGCGTCTCCAGATCTGTGTTCGGACAAATTTTTTTAGCTAGGTGCCCTTTCAATCTTTACGGCTGTAAGCGATTGCGATATGCGGACGACATAATTTTTACTTTTTTGCGGCATGCGATCACTTTGTTAACGTAAACACACAAGTGCACCGGTAACGTTAAGTCTACATAATTATTGATGAACATATATTTGCAGGTCTTCCTCTGGAAATTTATAAATACTGGAACCAGGTAATTATATATAAAATGGTGCCTCAAACGTTACTTGAGAAAACTTTAATTCTCATTCTGTTTTTAGTATCCATGGATGTTCGGACAATTTGTATGCTCAGCGATCGCGCTATTGGCAGAGGCTGCTCTTTACTCGTCAATTTTAACTATCAGTATGTCAATAATTTCAGTGATTTAACATTAAATTTTGTGGTGTTTTCTCACAATCGGAATGACGCACTTCTGTTCTTTGATAGTTGCGTTTACAGTGGAGAGATACATAGCCGTCGCTTATCCGATGAAGGCATTTCAGTCTTTCCGTGGATCGCGACCTTGGAAAATAATTTCTCTGTGTTGGATAGTTGCCTGCGTAAATTCCGCTCCATTCGCTTATTACCGTACGTGTGAAGTATTTTGATTACGTGCATTTAAAATTTTCTGGTACATCTTGCGAAAATTGCAGATAATGTTAATTATTTACAAAGTCCGGATGGTGTTAACATTCCCGAGGCGTCTTGGTGTGCAATACATTACAATCTGAACGCACATCTGGCTCCGCTATTTCTATGTAAGTATATTTGCACTGACATACAGATACATTGCAACAATTCTGTAAAAGCATGACAGTATGATTTACATACATTTTTCTTGCTTAAAAGACACATATATGTTCTTTTTTATCTGAAAATGGCTGGTCTACCGATCTTATAAGAAAGAAAACGATGCGCTTCTCTATTAACTGCTATCAAATAATTGTACCGCATAGTATACAGACTACTTGATACTCTATAACTAAAAGAATCTTTTAGCGCTTATATGATACGAACCAAGCACTATAATAATATATGATGAATTAATAGCGGTAATACAATGTTCCAGTACTAGGGCTAAACCGGAATTCATTGTGGTTAATGTTTTAGATTCCACAATAACATTTTACGCAGTTCCGATGCTCGTGCTGATCGTTTTGCATTTAAAAATTTGGATGATAGTCCGAAAGCGAGCTCTGTCGGCAAGGGAAGAAGAAGATGCCTTCAGTTGCACATTTACCGTTCCGGATCCGTATGATCATACGATTACTTTTGATCACAGTTTATCGGTCTGGTCACCAGAATCTTATCCACGTGCCATTTGTCCAAAGCGACACAGCAGAATCTCGATTTCTTCAAGAACGTATGAGCAACACTGCCAAAGCAATCAGCGGCTATTTTACGGTTTGCGTAAGCACACTCATTTAATTTATTACATTAACGGATTACGAAGTCACGGTAGGTATAAAGGTATGCCCGATCTAAACGCAGAGAGGCTTGTTTTTTTACAGTTGCAATTGTGGTGAACTTTTTTTTATGCTATGGACTTTTCCATGGACAACGACTCATGTTTGCATTAGTCGACTGGAACGATAGAGAGGAATCGCGAAAAATGTTCCATATCAGCAGTATTCTATATCCAATTTCTGGTAAGAGAACAATATACGATATTTAATTTAGAATGTTGAGCCGATATAATGCTGTTGGGATCGTACCGCACACTACCATCTCAGTAACCAGTACACTTTTCTGTTTGCGTAAAATGTTTGAAATGTGCGGCATGAAAATGTTTGTGGAGCTTGTTATTATACAGAATGATACTGTGTGCTATAAATATTTTCAAATAAAGAAATTCAACTAGTACTGCGTATACAGCATACAAAACACATATTTTTTTAAAAATTAATAAGCATTACAGTTTCATTTCTTCTCAAATAAGCTGGTTAAATACTTGAGCTAAATAACTGGAAGGCAATGGTTTCAGGGTTCTTATATCTCGCAAATCCAGCTCTTGATGCCATTTTGTATTCCTTGATGAGCGAAAAATTTCGCCAGATGTGCTCCAAAACCTGCGACTGCCTCCACCGTACCGGGCATCCTCATGCACGCTCAGACCGGCAGATATTCAAGACCAAGAAACTATCGAATTCTGAACTTTAAAATGATCAGCGAGCTTGTTGTAATGTTAGAAGAGGAGATCTGTAATTAGGTATCCATGTACCGCTCAGTATTTTCTTACAGCGTAGCGCTCTGAACAGAGACAGACTGGTGACCTTTCCATTGCTATAATATGTTTTCAAGGGGAACTAAAGGGGTCATGGCCCGCCCCAAAGATGTTGGCGTGTAAACAAACATTAACAGTTTGTGACCCATCCCAAAGCAGCTGAAAATGATACAAATCGTTCGGGGCTTCCAAAAGCCAGAAGTGTGAGTTGTGTGTTCACTGGACAGAAGACGTATACTTGACAGAAGACGTACCCGTAGGGCCGTAGCTCAAAAGGAATAACCTGTGGAAGCCACGATGACATCACGTTTCCCCTCATGTGCCTCTCCTTCAAACGCAAAGCTTACTTAGTAAAGTGAAAGGGCAAAGCAACTATATTGTACAATCAAGGAACAACGAATTCTTGTAACAGAAATGACCTTTACTGACGAAAAATCCATTAATCACTGTATGTGTACACACACACCGTGCGGAGTTTTCGTATTATAACAAGCATACCATTGCTTATGTTAGGAATAAATCATGAAACCAAGACAAAAAGCAGCAGTGACCTAGAACATCGAAAAATGGATACATTGGAATATAGCTGGTTTCTCCAAACCAGTTCAGTAGAATCATGCATTTCCCTCTTCTGTCGATTATGTCTCTTCCGATTAGTACAGAGTACAAAAAACAGGTTGCTTCGAAAAACCTTTGAACCAAAATAGTGCATACATATAATTATTTAGATATATGTATGCACTATTTTGGTTCGAAGGTTTTTCGTAGCAGCCTGTTCTTTATATGGGGCAGTCGGTATTCGGTATAAATAAGTAACAATACTGCAGTTACAAGCAAAATCGTTCTTCACGTTTGTTGCAAATACTTACTTGTTCTTCGTATGCATCTTACATTAGACCCTTAGATACGTGATAGGTTTTTGATGGATACTTATATTGGCACGCTAAATTTTCGTTTCCGTCTACATATATACTTACATACTTTCACACATTCTTCTCATCTTTACTAATCTATGTTGTTATATAGCTGTATATAGCTGCTTATCCCTAGTTGGATGCAAATTACATGTGTTTTCATTCAATCATTAGTTGTACGCATAAAGAAGAATCGGGGATACAAGTCTGCGTGGAAATCTCTTGCACACTTGGACATAGTCACATACGTAGGCGAGTAACTCGTGGGCAGCTTGTCTCCGTATATTATACGTTTTCTTAGATAATAATTAAAATGAAATGCAGTTTTTAGTAAGTCTGTACTTTTACATTAGCGAGTACAAATGGTTAGAAATGTTCAAGGATTTGAAACTAACAACGTTAACTTACTATTCTGAGACTTTCAGTTGGCATGCATATATTTACTATGTACATGCTTATATGAACGTACTGGCATTGGTTTTGTACTGACCAAATAACAGCAGCATGCACAGTACTCATACATTTGTTCGTTAAAAAAAGAACTTTCATGTCATACTCGGAAACTAATATTAACAGTTTTCTGGCATCAGAATATAGGTAACTTCATATAAAAAACCAATTTTCTAATTCTAAACCTGTAAGCTTTGCTTATAAAATTAAGTGCCACCACCCCATGAAACATGGAAGTTCTAACTACTGTACAGTTGTGACAATATCAGTATCATGGAAGTTCCTATTACATAAACACTTGAGCATTTGTCCGACAAAATAACAACATACAAAAAATTATTGGACTGTTTCGCGAAATAATATGTTATAATCCGTGCACTTTGCGTAACGTAGCGTATCATCGATTTTAGAAGATCTACGACATATTTCCGTCGATGTATGAATGAATAGCGCTCGTACTTG
>JAQGAU010003749.1:0-12660 GCA_034698045.1 Paramacrobiotus richtersi
CGGTGACCAACCACCGGCCAACCAGTAGCCAGCCGGTAGCCAGCCAGCCAGCCATAGCCAGTGCTTAGCAGTACCCCACTAGGACCGCACTTTTCCTTAATCATAGTATCGGGCGCTTGCCGGCGAAGTCCATGAATTACCCTGCAGGAATGACGTGATTTTGACAAAAACATAGTAATACCAGTGGCAGTCTTTACATTCAACACAAACGGTTATCCATTATTGCAAAAAATCGTTCTGTACGGAAATTAACCAGCAATTAACGCTACGCCTTCATAATTAAAGCCTCCATCGGCAAAGAAACCTTTGGTTCACCAAAACTGGTACCCAAGCGAAAAATATTTTATGCGCTTTTCTAAGTATGTAAAGACCAAATTTCGATGCAAAATAAAAGCAGACATGGGTTTTTAACCAATCGTGATCCGAGAAAAGAAGCGTATTTACCTGCAGTCGGCGTCGTGTTGCAGTTTTCTATAGTCGGTTTGCGCTGGACTCGTTCTGTTAAAACCGGCCAACGATGCATCTTGCCCAATGATCCGAAAAGTGCTCCACGTGAGATTGACCTGGTTATTGCAGGTGGCAATGAGTCGGGCGTACTCGTATACATTTTGATTCTTGCAAATCTTGAGAATGGTGGTCATTACTCGCTTCGTTACGGGGTCTTCTAGATGGCGGCAGTCTTGGACAATCTCGCGAACGCACTGGTAGTTCTCATAAGATTGTCTGAAAAGTACGGTATCTTTGTATATTTGCGTCAGTATATAGATATGAAGGTCAGCAGTCTTTAGGTATGATTTTTCACAAAACGGCACAATTTTTGCTTACAAACAGTTACGATTCCCGAATGATGTTAACGCCTAATAGATTTCCAGAAAACTGACTGGTTACTCAGTAAAAATAGCGTATTTAGAAATAGTTTAACAATTTCTTTCTGTCTGGCCACAGCGGGCGCGTATCACGTACTAATACTATAACCGTATAGTAATATCTTTTCTACGATTACGAAGGATACAGGTTCAAATGTAGCAAAAGCGGAACATTATCCACAACGAAGTGAAACTTACCGGCAGACTTCATTGACAGCCAGCTCGATGTCTTCGTTTGTTGCATTTCCGACCGTCACACCTAGAAGAGCGCTTGCAAAGCGGGGATCTTCCGTTAGTCCACCAAACGGGAATTCAAGACATTTTTGAATTCGATTTCGCTCTCGTTCACCGCAGTTGGAAGAAGCAGATCCAAATGCCAAGCAAGGAAGAAGTATGCACAGAAAGAAACAACAGGAAATTTCATGCATTGTAGGCATGGAAACTGATGGAAAGGTCCGAAAACTCAGAGCACAAAAAGCAACACGAATCCACCACAAAGTTCTGTTAAGCCATTGGTGCAAGTATCCCATAAAATTTATTAAAATGATTACACTGGACACGAAACATGTTTACAGCGCATGCATCGTTCAGCCAGAATCAGCAGCTCAACAAAGCGCAAATGCTCTAAACAGCTCCACAGGAAGATAAGACATGAGCGATAACTACGTGTGTTGAAGCGATTTCATTGGTATCATTTGCTGGTTTAGGATCAAACGTTGTACAAACTATAAACTATAAAGTCTCCGCGGGTGTGCCAGTGCGTGGGCCAGAGAAACGGAAGAAGAATCGCTGGTAGCGGCAGCGACCACCCATTGTGGTTACTGTTGACTGGTTGATGGGAAATGACTGATTACAGTAGCTTCTGTTTGGCGGTGATTTCAAGGAGAAAGCGAGATTCAAAAGCCACTGGCCGTTGGCAGTTAGCGTGGACTGTGGAAACCTTTTGACTGGGTATTAAGTTAATTTGTTCACTATGAAGGGAAACACTTCCTCTAAACCTGAGTGTTTTGGGATTCTCGAAATGCCATATTACATACAACCATGAAGATTCAATTATCGCCCCACTAACTTTTAGAAAGGTGGAGATGTCCACCGGTACATTTACCGGTAGTAAGAAAAAAAATGTGAATAAATAAAGCGTATCATCTTTAAATCTGCACAATTTTGACTAGAGTAGCAAAAAAAACATACTACAAAGGAGCAAAGCAAAGGAGTACAACCACAAAATTGCTTTCCGGTTAATCGGTCAAACTGTCAAAAATTGATATGGTTCATGCATGACTCGTAAACATGCTTGAACCGTGAACGCAATACTATAGTGAATGGAAAACAATTCAGAACGGCTCTGTCTTGGAATGTTGCATTCAAAAAGTTAGAAAAATTCGGTCGATAAAACTAGTGCACCCTTTACGTTACTTACAGCGTACAGTATTCATAAAAATAATTATATGAGCGTACTGCATGCACCCGGTTTCGGAGCAAATTACATGTCATAGTGCGCATCACCTCGCTTTGGTCTTTTGGTATTCCTTAACTTTATACTGCTAAAAGACATACACGTGCCTGCGAACTGGTCGTTCAATGCGGAGAACCAATATTGCTCCCGACCGCGTAGTAACCTTTGGCGTCTACTAGAAAGCGATACACCCCCTTTTTTTGATAGCAACATAAATAAATTCGCTTGCGGCTATATTACTCTTCTACTGAATGGAACTTAACACCAGCCGTGTTTAATCAATAAAATTGTTTCCTACATGTATTGTATAATTGCATTATGTATTGCGTCATATTTTGTTACTAGATGTCTGCCAGTCTTATAGGCAGTGGTTGACATACGGACAACTACTACACACATTATTCGGTTATTTTGCTCGGACCCAGCTGAAGGGTACTTAACCCCACGACGAATAGCGTTTGGTACAAATCGCATCACTCCCAACAACAACCAGTAAGCAAGCCCGGTGGGGCATTACTGCTACGCTTTGCTTTATCTCCCTCCACAGAGAACTATATAATTTAACACTCTATGGCGATTTGATCGACGACATGGCTCTGGTGTTCATCCCAGCGACTGGTGTATACCAGTCGCGGTTTTATTAGTTTAACACGCGACTTCAGGTGGACATGGATAAAGAAAAACTGCAGCACACAGTAATACATAAAAGAATCTACAGACACCTCGATGGTTCACACATCTAAATCATTTCGGCAAATTTCTGCCACTATCCCAAGAACCAGTTGCCTTCTTCGCGCAGCTGTCGCATACGATGAGCAGACGGATGGTTCTTCTTGTGGTCCTTCTGCAGCGCCGTCCTTCCGCATTTTCCCAGCATGACAATGCAGATTTTCCTCTTGAAGATGGCTGTATTGCAGCACTTCCGTACAACAGCCTCGTTCGGAACTTTTGCCACATCCATTATTTTTCCGTGGAATTCCAATTTGGAGCGGAAGCAGTTGGTGGTAACAAGGCGCATACGCTGAAGTCGAGGTGTCTCATCCCTTAGCACATTCCAAAACATGGCAGTTGCAATGCCCATGGTCATGGAGAGAGTCAGTAAAACTGTGACGGATGAAGAAAACATCGAAGTAATCATCGCTCTCCGTTTGCGTTACAGTATTGCATGTACTCTACCCTAATATACAATCCGGTCATCTTCCGGGGTGCGGTCATGCTTTAAATTATATGTGCATCACAACCTGGGGCGCTGTCGGATGTTGCGTTACTGTATCGAAAGCATTGGGTAGCGTCTCGTATATCTACAACAAGGGCAGTTTTAACAAAGGCCATTACACGCTAAAAATATCATCGTGATTCCCTACCCTGTAAACTGTAATCTATACCCCTGTACAAATCGATTAGGATTAAGCACAATGGCTGTTTATTGTTAATGGCTCTTACGTTAGGTATGTAGTTATTTGTATGTACATTAGCTGAGAGACTGCTATTTATAGCACAGAAAATTACGGCCTTACGAGTACGAACATAATAGGACGTTATGGTAGCGTCGGGTTCGAAGTGTCATATTCAACTAAAAACATGGTTGGCCATTATTATTTATCGTCAGTGAAATGCTATCATGATCTCTCTCGCTGTGATTTTTATCCACATTATCTGTCAAGTAGGCCCCATTTTTCTGTTCCTTAGAATTCCTTAAGATCTGGTAGTGGTAACTGACACTGGGAGATACAGACATCATTAAACGTCGCATTTAGGAAATGAAAGCATGCCCTGGGGATAGGATTAGGCAACCTTTACCTTTTCTAGTCTAACGGTGGCAGTACTTTCCCGCATTCGAATCAACAGAAAGTGTTTCCGAATAGTATACGCTTATGGCCTATCAGCAAAAGAGCTGCATCTAATGAATAACTACGGGAATACACTTCGGAGATGCTTTGGTTCTTGTATTCATGAACCTAACATGTACAGCAGAAGCAACACAGCAGTAGTCAGTTTTCGCAGAAACGCAGCATGGCAAGGTCAGTGTAATGACGTATGGGAAGCCCCTTCTGGAATCCAGAGTTTGCACGGTCGTTTTTTTTTCCAGCAGAACCAGAATCCAGAACCAGTCTAGTTTAGTGTAGCTGTCTTGGTAGCCACTGTGAGGAGTTCGACTGGCTGGTGTGGGAGCTGCTTCATATAGCTACCCTCTCTTGTACAACCTGTAAGTTACATGAGCAAATATGTATGCCCAGTTTTCGGAATAATTGTTTTATAGAGTTATCGGTCCCTGACAAGTGAGTTCTGTTAGCAACACAGTTACAGTGTCATGTAATACGTTGTAACGAGGCAAAATTACTGGACGTCCTTGTTTTTTATACACGCAGCAGTTGCAGTGCTAGACATCGATTTGATAATAATCTACAAAAGCAATATGTTAAGCAGCATCACCATTGATACAATAAGGGGAACCCCACAACAAAACGGCCGAAGCCGCACTCCATCGGCAGTTGAAGGTTTCACAATAACCGGTGGAGCAGCCAGCACAACTGGCATAACTAACAACTGCTTGATTGGAGATTCCAGCAACAACTGGTTAAATCTTTGCCGTGCCTCTCGAGTTATGTTTCTTCCTGGGATCTGTACGGCATACCGCAAGCGAACGATTGGATCCCTCGATTCGTCCGTCCCAATCCGCACAACGTTTTGAATTGTAACATTGGCTGTTCCGTTCGGGAGTCCATATACTTGCGACCACAATGTCGTCACCAAGTCTTGCAATTCTGTGACTGTACTAGTGTTTTTGAGATACAATTCCAAGCTGCTGTTATACACTTGAAAACCTCCACCCGATAATGCAATAGGTGCGGGAATATCAGTAGATTTTGGTGGTACGTAGTGGATGACTGTACGCGCCACCACTTCATTGTAATCCTTCATATCACAGCCGATGTCAGATTCTTCAGTCCTGTAGCCGCTGCACCAAACGAGATATGTCCGGTCGGACTTTTCTTTTGCTACACGGGTTGCCAAGTAGGTGTCCACTCGTTCCGAAGCTGCTAGGGTGCCCTTATCGATGAGACCGACGGCAACAGTATAGAAAGTTGCCGAGGATAGTGTTATGACTTCCCCGCGAATCGTGAACTCTTGTGGTAAGGCCACGGAACAAGAAAATCCGGGGTTGGAGGTTTGTTTTTTGAGCTTGACTACTTCTAGCGGAGATTGCTACAAACATGACAGCTTTGAAGACAACGTGATAGAAACGGATAAACATGTGTTATCTGTATTTCCATCACAAATGCTTATTGCACAGTAACGGTGCGATATCAAACAAGAAAGCGTATATGGGAGTGTAGTATTTTTCATAACTCAGTTAATTAATGAAAACTGCAGCCACCAGAATGCTGTATCGGTTAATGGTATGATTGTGATAGCACTTTATATTCAAATGCTTCCGAAAATTGTGCTAGAAAATTCATCCCTTGTGATTTACTTACATCCACATTTTTGTACTCTGGTTGCAAATGATGGTTGGGAGCGTTCCACGCCAACTTAGCGGTCAGTTGGCCTTTGTCCACAATACAAACAATGGCTGCTGTGTTGTTAGTATAGCCATCCTAAATATTTCACACATCATCTTTTTATCATTCAGTTATGCAGGAGTGACTCAGAAATACCGAAGAAAAGCTGACTCCAACCCACATATCCGGAGTTGGCTCGTACGGAGAATTCAGACGCGGAAGACCGAAGATCTCCATCCGAACAACTGGAGCCCCGATTCCGATAACATCCACGGATCCCTCACAGCGGATATCGCCTCTACTCCAGCAGTTACGCGGCGCACCAACACATATGAGATCTTCCAGTCCACAGTCTTTTTGGTCGGCTCCGGATAATGCAATGCAGAACCCGATAATAACGGTGTACAAAATCCACTTCATAGCTGTACCATTTTCGCAGTAGGACGATCGAATCGAAAGCAAAGTAGCAACATCTCAGTTGCAGTGGACTGACTGGCTTTACCACAGTGAATTCCATGGCATGCGATAGAAGCGATGCGGGCAGCAAAGCATGCGTGAACACGTTGTTCGCAACGCTATAGCCTGCGGCATTCTTTCATTCAGAAGTAGCTGTACTTGTCACGTGTGCATTGAAGCGTCAAGTGAACATATCACGCGTAACAAGCAGTTCAACACCGATAAACAATTATTATACGTTAGATGGAGGAAACCAGCGAAAAGTCGAAAACCTTGGGTTACTATACAAAAAGTTTGAATCGGTACTTACTATTAGTACTTTGCTAGTTTGGCAGGTAGCGGTGCTATAATCTGCTGCTGGTGGCATTGCCGAATCACCGCTGCAGGGATAGTTTGCCAAACTTTCGAGTGGGCAATCTTTGCGGTTTGTACACCGTGGTCAGTGCTTACGCGTGTGCGGGTGCTCCGCATTTTCTTCAGTTGCATATTCTCCCAAAGAATCGTTGGTTCTGATGAGTACCGATTCTGCTGCTGAAATGTTGTTGATCACTTTTGTTCACTCTGGTCGAGTAAAACCTTTATTTAATTACTTGATGCCACCTTCTACAGCTGAATTCCAAGGCCAGTTGCACGAACCTCTTTTACAATGCCGAGGGAGATCTGTTTCTTAGGCAGTTCTCAGTATGCCGAATATCGCAAGGTACCGTTACCGTTAGTTCCGCTCCTAAGACTTTGTGATAACGCTTTAGAAAGCTTTTGTTTTAAGCCCTGAACGTCCAGTGAACACTGTTGCGAACTTTCCCAGTTCTGACACAACATCCAATATACAACTCTTATTTTTGTATCTGAAGTAAAACTGTGCACAACATACGTCAGAATTAGTAAGTAGTCGCTGAGCAAGTGAGTTGTTCTCAAATTGCTAAATGCTGCCCATATTTACTAGATCATTGTGGTATGAAGGACTTATTTATTTCTGATTCCTGCCCGAAAGTACTCATTTGTTAGGGGTGCGTAATATTCTCAGGCACGGGATATTTGCCTGAAAATTACTTTCCAAAAACCAGCCGCAAATTATCTCGTGGAAAAAAGAACTTCGACTGCGAAATCGCATTGCCAAGGCCGGGAACCTTTCACAGAACGTGTGACCGTAATGCTACTTTTTGATTTGGGTGTTTGCAGTATGTGTTCGGCGTTGTCCGTGGTTTTATGCGTTAATGTTACCTGTCGATGTTGATAGTTTTCTCCTAATTACCGGAAATTCTGGGCATTTCTTCAGTGAAAAAGCTTATCAACTTCGAAAGAACAAAATGTAACAAGATGCCATAAAACGAATAATTGGAACACTGCTTGATGAGGACGTATTTCCCGAGTACTATATTATTATGGCTTCGGAAGGTTTTGCATACATACTGGACTTAAAGTCGATTGGACGTTTAGGGCTGTCCCTTCGGTCGGCGCGCGAATAACATCGATAGCAGATGCGTAATAATCAGTTTATGATCAGAACATCCGACTGCTAAACGAATCTGTCATTAATATAAAGTGTTTACTAATCAAACAGGCCGAAATATTAAAGAATGTTTACAACAGTTTGAAATATGTTAGATTGTACGAAGCGAAGCGGTAAAAAGATGATTAGCATGGAGTTGCCTAACTAGTGGTAGGGTGAACC
The DNA here is from genome assembly GCA_034698045.1 of Paramacrobiotus richtersi. Lineage (NCBI taxonomy): Eukaryota > Metazoa > Tardigrada > Eutardigrada > Parachela > Macrobiotidae > Paramacrobiotus > Paramacrobiotus richtersi. Next base: position 7,954 of record JAQGAU010003749.1, read on the forward strand.
AGAAAATTGTTTTGAGAGACTGTGACGTGTTTACTCGTGTAATGACCCGTACAGAGAATGGAAACAGGTGTAACTAGAAAGATACTTACCAGAAGATTACAAAGAGATTAAAAGAGCCAAATTAGCTAAAAGAACTATTAAAAATGTTGATAACATCGATGCATTTTTCGATGAACTGTAACATTTAATGCGTGAAATAAATTCATAAAGGTCAGAAGTAAGGTATACAAAATTCGTCCTGCAGTTTCCGTAAACACGTAAAATCGTAGGTTTTATCGCATTAATTATTATCGCATAGTACCTCACTGATAAACCCTCAAACAGCAAACTATGTTTGTAAAGTGTTATATGTAGCTTATCGCGATTAGATGAGCAGGAAATGCAAGATTTCAAGAAAAAATATACGGCAAATTTTGTGCTGAAGTGGCGTTTAAACAGCAAAGCAGAAGAAAAAGATCAAGCTCGTATGATAAGTTTATGCATTATCGTGATCGCAGCAGTTCAGCAGAGGCTACAAGCGCGATCACTAACTTCAGAGGTCCTAAGCATAATAGTGGTCACCGTGTAAACAGAAACAGTCCTGAACGTAAGAAGAAATTGTGTGCACCCGATCGGTACGACGTACCTTCAAATACTGGAGTTTCATTAGAGAACAATTAGCCCCCAAAGATCAAAGACCAACAATACTTCATATAAGATTGTTAAAACAAAGGGTTTTTAAGTTACGATGAAGTTGGTATCAAAACTGGAAAACATTTACGTCCTCACAAGTTTGTTAGCTGTAGAAGTACCGAAAGAATTTTACATATTAGAAGTGATTAACATTTGATATGGAAAAGTTTGAAACTAATACTATGAAGTCAGTATTATGCCAACCGAAAGATGTATCATTTTGGGGAAAATTAGGATAATAAAACTCATAACAAAAAAAAGTTATTACAGATCAGATGTGAAAAGTAATACGGAAGTGAACATGGTAATTAGTACGGGATTTGTACCTTTAATGATATTCAAAAATCAGAAGCCTGAATGTGTACAAAACAATGAAGAAACCTCATCAGAATCGGTGGACAGGGATAATAAGCCGGAAATGAATGTACGAGATGGAAGCCTAAATGAGCAGTTACCAGTGTTAACGTTGAGAGTTGTTTTGAACTATCGGAATCCTGTGAGATCTGTGCTAACACGGAAGAGCAGTAATTCTAATTTGAAATGAAAGTTGAAACTTGAGTTATCATGAAAACAGCCCGAGACTAATTAGATCAGGCAGTGGGCGAGTCAGTCGAATTAGTACGTCAGCCTATGAGAAAGCAGACCGGAAACAAATCCAAGACAACTACAAGCAAAGCAAGGGCAATGAAGCCGGATAAAGTCGTCGGATCAGTTTTCCAGCGTAGACCGCATGGAAGCGGCGCAGACAGCAATTGAGGAACCTAGAATCGTTCTGCAACTGGAGAAAAGCGCAGCCGCAGTACATGTGAACAACCTTGTCACAATTAATCCTTATGATCAGTCGATCGCTTGATGCATTAATTCGTCTACCAGATCCGGCAAAAGTTATGGAACATAGGAATCTGATCGCTATTCACCTAATTAGAGATTTAAGCGTCCGTAGCGACCAAATCGTAAACCGGGCCGGTCACGACTCACGAGCGTTCCAGTTATTTCCTTTTGCGTGTAGTTTAATAAACACAAAAATTTCTATTCAAATGTGATTCACCAGCGCATCAGTATTACTAGGTAAGTGCATTTACCGATGACTGCACTAAAGGACCGAAGCTAGGGAAGACATGAGTTCCATTAATTTGAATTTCACCACCGCCCGTTCCGTGTGCGGGAATTACCATAAGAAGATTTTTGTAATGTTTTCTTTTTTTCGTAACTGACAGACCGACCGGCACACAGCAAAGTGAGCAAACCCCATTTTGGCTGAGGACAAAGGACTTCCGCTTCGGTCGGTAATGGACAAAATCTCTAACCTGTATGTCGTACGTTGACTAGTACATGTTTAACTGTTCTCTCTACTTCCTCTAAACCTCCTTTGGCCTTGATCTGGATAAGCCGCTCACATGCAATTAGCATGGTCGCTCACCGGCCTTGCCAGATTTGCGAGTCATCCGCTTTTCATTGACGAGCGAGCTAGATGTATTCTCCTTCGTACGTACGAGAAATCTTCGTGCTACTGAATCATGAATCTGTGTTCCTAATTTGCTTGCTGGTTCTCTTATGGTGCCGTCATGAACGGTCGTATGCCCTCATGGGGCAGCTGGATCAAGCCAACCGCGCTGAGCGCTTTTGTAATGAGTGCATTTAAAGCATCTTCGTGCATTAGAATTCTTGAGTAATGCTCCCACATCGTTGTACGTCACCTTCTCACATTGACCTGGGCACATTTGAATGAAAAATGAGCAGCCTAACGAACGGTACGATAAGCGGCACGGCTACGTTGCCAAGCAATTTCAGTACAAATCCATCACCGAACACCACTCGTTCCGTAGCGGACTGGGGTGTTGTGCCCAGTGTGCAGGCGATTGTTTGGCCCTTTGTGATTATCCTTAACGGAACAATCCTTATCCTGTTCATTATTAAAACACACCTACATCAGCCTTTCAACATCTACCTTGGCAATCTTCTTATAACGAATGTATGTTTCGCTATTCTCACCACACCGTTCGATATCATCAACTCCGTCTATCACTCGTGGTGGCTGGGATCCGTCGCATGCACGGCATATCTGTATGGAAATTATGTCGTGGGACCAACCATTGTTCATTCTCATCTGTTGATTGCGGCTAATCGCATATGGGCTGTAACGTTTCCGCTCGGGTATCGAACGAACAATACTAAAAAGATGGCAACATTACTGTGTATTGTTTCATGGGTTTACATCAACTGCGTTTGCCTTCCGGTCGTCATACTGGACGCCCTGTATTATCGTCAACCAACGGATGCAGGTTGCTACTTGAATTTAACTCCTGCAGCCGATTATAATTTGGCCATTCAGATCGTGATTTATTTGCTACCCAACTTCATCATTATAGCGGCTTATCCCTATATCTGGTTTATGATCCCTCGCCGCATAAGAATAAATAACGTGCAACCTAGGCAAACAGGTACTATCAGTTCAACGCTCCAAAACGAATCCACAATGCCCAGTAATGGAACGAAGGTAACGACGGTGCTTCAGGCATCTAGAGATGCAAAGCGTGCTGATAAAAGACAGCCACAACGGTTTTTTTGTGCTGACTTTGCTCACCATCAGTGTGGCCATTTGCTATACACCGGCGATTATCTTGTTCACACTAGGCAGTGCTGGTTTGATAGAAATCGATTATGAGTCGGCGTTTTACCAGGTAGCAATGGTTCTGGTCACCCTGCAACCCGCACTAGATCCGATCCTTTTCACCGTTGCACTCGCCGATCTGCGGAAGACAGTGGTTAAAATATTTCATTGGAGGAGATAACACATTGCTAAAAGAACCAAATCAAACTACCAGATTCCGTTAATCGGCGCACTATTTGTCCTCAAGTGTGTCAGCGTACTACAAGAAAAATCGATGCGCTCCTTTCAGGGCAGAAAGTCCAGAGCAGAAGTCTTGTTATTTTACCCAATTGCTTGCTACGGCGGCGTGGATGTAGAGCATAGAATAATGGTTATGTGGACAAATTTTCTCCTGTTCCCAACGTTACCTGGTGTTTGTATTGCGAATGCTAAGAATTTGAGTGTTGCTAACTTGAAGCTTTCCTTTCCATTCAACGTGTGACCTGTGCACTGAAGTGTTTACTGAACAACGCGTGTAATGTTCGAAACGACGCGGTAAGCAACAGCGTAGCGATTATGTGCAGACCGTGTAAATCGAATGGGACTGTACTGAAATATGATGTTCTCGATCATTCTCTGCTGATTACCAATTAACGTTTTGGGAATCTGATGAGGGTTCGCAACAAATGCCACCAGCCGCTACCAGGGTGGCCAGTAAAAGTAGCGGCCTATCCGTCTCTCTGGCTGATGATCCGTCGGCGTAGACGAAAAAATTTCGTACATCCGAGGTAAAACGACAATGTCAATTCAGCGCTGTAAAACAGATCCACTATGCCCACACAAGGAGCAAAGGTTACGACGATGATTCAGGGGTCAAGAGATGCAACGCGTGCTGATAAGGAAAGCTATTATGCTTTTGCTGCGCTGGCTTCGCTCATCACCAGTGTGACCATCTGCTGGACACCGGTGAATATCTTGTTCACACTGGGCAGTCCTGGTTTGACGGAAATCGACCATCAATCGCCTTTTTACCATGGTGCAATGGTTCTGGTCACCCTGCAACCCGCACGGGATCCGATCCTCTTTACGGTTGCACTCTCCGATCGGCGAAAGACAGTGGTGAAATTGTTTCATCGAATGAGATGCGACGGTGTAAGAAAGGGATAATCCGATCAAACAACCAGATTCGGTTATTCGTACCAATAATTTTTTCCGGGTGAGTCGACGTACGGCAAGGTACATGGATCTGCTACTTCAGCACGAGCAGAAAGTCTGTGTCTTAATTAATTGTTATTTGATTGCCGGTGCTTTAAACAAATTAACCTGGGCAAGTGATGCATCTTGTGGGGTGTGTCGTGGCATCTTTTCGCATTTATTTTCTGTTGCAAGCTTTCTTGGGATTTTCATGAATCATGTGTACGTTTGATAATTAATTGTTATTCACT
>JAQGAU010003750.1:0-12658 GCA_034698045.1 Paramacrobiotus richtersi
GTGCATGGGCAGCCACCGCAGTGTCCCGCAAAATGCGCCCACTTACGATTCATCCTTTGATCCGTTTCCAGTCGCTCATTATTGATAGATGACCAAAACTTGGTAATTGTATCGTCTCCCATAAGGTCCATCCGACAGTTTTCAACTGCTATGGCGAAAACAACAGGGCGTTGACCGTTATAGAGAAACACACGGTAATGAGCTCTCTTTATTACCAAATACCGACATACGGGTTGAAGAAAATCAGTGTTCTTTCTAATGCCGCTATTCATCTCATTAAGACTGCTGCCCGTTATCCAGGATCCTCCATGATATTTTTCGTTGTCGTACAGTATCAGCATGCGAAGCGAACGGCGTTTACATTCGGTCACCAAAAACTTCAACAGATACAAGCTTCTGTATATGTTGGAGGAATCCTTTGCAGCAATTATACTCGTCTTATCATTCCATGCGTTGTACAATGACGCGATCCGCATGCACTCGTCGTCTTTACATTCTGCGTTCCACAAATTAATGACACAGCCGTACGCCGCTACAATGGAGTGGTTCCACAGCGTGCACACCTGTCGCAGTTTGCTCTGCTCAGAGGAGTCGAGGCAGGCAAACACTTCAGCTAACAGGTGATACGGCAACAGGGACATAGTCGCTTCAGGTCTTTTTGGGAGAACTATATCGAGTGGCTCAAGATCCGCCGCATCGTAGGGCATGCATATCTGTTTTTGGCGAAGAAGCAGTGGAACAGCGTCGGTCAGCGCCGACAGCCGCACCAAGCCATATCCACTAAACCAATCGTAATACGTCAGTGTCGCCGGGTGCCATTTCCGTGGTTCGCCGCGCACGAGTCGTATAAGCACCTCCACCGGGATTGGCAGGTCGGTTTGGGTGCAGTCGTCAAAGCAGGACTTGTCCGAAAGATTGAAGCATTGTTCAAGCGGTACCACTTTTATTCCATCTTTACCGCAGTCGAAGTCGATTACAAGGCCATCGTGTCGATAGCTAACAATTGTCCCGTACTGTAACGTTCCGTCGCTCTCAGGTAATATCACTACGTTACGCATAGCTACCTTGCCGCGAAAATGGATCTGCCAGGGCCTCCTCTCCCCTCTTTGCGTTTCTCGAGCGATTTGTCTTTCAGCGACATTTCGTGCTCAGCATTTCCCTGAGCTGTACTAATCACTTCTTCATAAAATTCCGCGGATGACGTGATAGTCCCTGGATCGACGACAGCAATGCTGCTGCACAATACTGACTTCTTTGCTTTGCGATTACGTTCGTTATTTGCAATTGTCTCGGTATCAGGCTCTTCCCTAATGCGCTTCCCCTGTCCGACATCGAGATGTACTTTCGAATCAAACTCCTTGCTGCCGCAGGGTTTCTAGATAAATCGGCAACTTTACTAATACTCAGAAGATTTTATTGCATGCCTGCCAAGCTCCACTAAATATACAAAAAGACAATACCGTCAGGAACCAACCTGATAGTCCCAAGGTTGATGCTTCTCTGTCGCTAAAAGTGCATCATCTGGTATTACAGCGTCTATGCGGGAGATGACCGACGTGCCACAGGAATCCGATGTTACGTTTACGGATTCCATTGGAGTGAAGAATCGAAGATTGCCCTTTCCATCAGCTGCACCACAATTTCGTGGCTGTTTTCGTGTGTATCCAGAATTCGGACCACAATTTTCAAATTCGTGACCTTAAAGTAGCTTTAAAATTCGCAAGTTATTGGATTACGACTCGACTTATCTGAAGTTTCAAACACTTCTCAATCATGACGAAACAGCACACAACATGTTCAAAATGGCGTCCTTCAGTGCCGCTTTTCTAATTAGCCATGGTGGGTGTGTTCGGCTAGTGCAGATGAAAAAAGGGCGAGACTGGCGTTTTGTCCGAAGCATCTTTCGCGCAAGTGCATATTTCCACTGGGACTAATACCATACTACTGGCGCGAGCGGAAGTGTTAGATTATTCCTTGATTTGGAATTTTTATTTTCTTGACATTGTTTCTGGGCTGTTGCCGAATAAACTAGGTAATCGCTCTCCTCTGATGCTGGCGACGAAGACCGGAGCGGTAAAAGCATGTGGATGTTTTCGTATTACCATATCTGCTTTTCATTGTCTTCACTTGCGCAAGGGGCATTCCTCTCTGATCAGTCTTTGAATTACATTTCCCTTGCTTGGTATTAGCGGTACATGCATATCGCAGTTTAATCGTGATAACTCGGCCATTTTTGAAAAGGTAAATGTCGGAAAAACATTTGGGTTCCACAACTCGTAATGACAAACATATCTGGCTAAATTTCAAGCAAATCGGACCAGTTCGAAGAGAGTTATCGTGGACGAAAGGACACGCAGAAAAAAGTGCGTTCGAGCCGAGTATAGAAGACCTTCGCTCCGCTCCGGTCGATTATTATTTCCAATAACTGCAACAGGGCAGAGCTGCAGCCGCTAGTGCGCTGTTCTAATTTGGCGGGTTCTTGGTTGTGGCCCAATGTTTACCTTCGCATAATCTATGATATGGCGTGATTCAGGTTGTTATCCTTAATACTAAACTAACTAAAGTTTAAAGGAAATTGGCATGGCCGCGTTCGGACTGAAGATTCATTCATATGTTCCCGTTTAGAATCTGGATGTTACGATCAATCGTGTACAAAAATCATAACAGTCGAAACACGGTATTGGACCGTCATATATCGTTATAATACTTGGACGAGGGAATAACGTAATAGTAACGTTAAAGGCTTTTTGGTTGCCCACGAACAAAGCTACGTGACGGCCATCGTCGCAAAAACTCCCAAGCCAGACTACATTTGTTTGTTAATGCGCACCATTAGGTCGATTAATTGTTAGTCAGACAGCTAATACCGAAAGGAACATTCCTGTACTACTCGTTTCCGGTCAAGTGGTAGAACGTTCTGTGGGAACTTACGCGGGAATCCAAGAAACATCTTTAAACAGTGCAAGGAAAGTGCAAAACGGCGGAAAATCGCCACAATATGTGACCATTTCTTAGAACACTCCTCCACCAGCGTCGTAACTATGCCAAACGCAAGTGCGTTCAGCTTTTCCGATTGTAATGTAGGCAGATCTTCGGCCGACCACTGCTTTCTACTTCTCCCAGTACCGTCAGCCACAATATCGTCGATCTTATTGAGAATCTGCAATTGGAAATGTAGACGGCTAATTCAAAGTACTTTCATAAACTGGATTGAAAACGAACTACCCGCTCGTTTACTTGAATTGCATCTGTTTGGATAAACACGACCGGACCCTGTCAATTTCCCAGTCATGTTTAACGACGTTTTCCGCAACCATGCTCAAAAAGCGTTTACCAATCAGGTTTGGTCAGATCGATTCTTCCACCGTGGATGTATTGGCTGTTATAAATCATAATGGAGGCTAGTGCGATGTTATCAGGTGTGCGGGTGTTGTGGTTTTACCAATACTTATGACAGTATACAGAAACTCGCCTTAAGATATAAGAGCCACAGTTTAGTCATCATATGAGGATGGCCATGAGTGTCACTCCCAGACCCCTGTAAGAACTGTAATACATATATATGTGCAGACGCTAACAAAACGGGAGTACACCGTTGTACCAAGTGCAAGCAAAAATTATACACCCAAAATCCAGTTTGGAAAAACACAGCAACTATCGATGTAATACAGTCTTTTCGTTGCTTTCGATCTGACACAAAGAAAATCACTGACGAAACAAAACAGCAGCGCTGTGGAAAATAATGACTTTGCCGGTCGCAGATTTGCACCGCGAATAACAAACGAAGAATTCGCATGCAAGTATCGACGACGCGGTTTATATAGAAAAGAAAGCAAAAAAGGCGAACAGCGAACACTGTTGCCTGTACAGGCTAGGAACCGCAGATTGCGAGAAATCAACTCGTTGGCGGCTTACATGCTCAAGTCTGTACCAGACCTCAGGAATCCAGTGCGATGTTCAATGTTCGAAGCATGCCCTTGTTCTTCAGGATTTCGGCAATGGCACATTGGCAGAGTTTTGTCAGTTTCCTAGGGTCTAAGCCGACTAAATCTTTGAAAGACCATTTCTTTCCCCGATAGCTGGCATCGGAGGAAGGATCGTCGCTTTGCAGCTTGTTGAGTACCTTCAAAACAGTTTGTAATGTTAACGGAGAATGAGGTTTCTGAGGGATGTTAACGGTTGTCACAAGCGTTTACGATCTCGATATCGATGTACGCAACTTGCCTTTACATCTTCACATAGTGCGCGGTCAGCTAAAAAATGTTATTTCCTGTAGGCTGACAAAGTGGTAACGCTATACTGAAAGAAGTGCATACAGAAATATTCACAAGCAGAAAAGCGCGAAGCGACACACAACTGTCTATGCGGTGCTCCGTTATACTCGACATTCGATAGATTTATAAAGAAAAAAACTACTTTGATGCAACCTGAACAGGGTAACCACATACAGATACGGTATCTCACCTCCAGAACGTTTTCAGTGCATGCGCACCCAATCCAGTGTCCTTTAAAATGCCCCCGCACCCGATCCATTATTCGGGAAGCTTCCAGTTGTTGAGTACTGACTGATGTCCAAAACTTGCCAAATGGGTCGTCTCCCATAAGGTCCATCCGACTGTTTTCAATTGTTATTCGAAAACAAAGGAAATTCCAATCGAAACTTTCACCCTTGAGGTGCACAAGGAAACACGCTCTCTTTATTACCAAGCACCGACATAATGGTTGGAGAGAAGCTATTTCTTCTCTAAGGGCGCTATTCAGCTCACTGAAACTGTTACCCGATATCCAGTGTCCCATATCATCTTCACTATTGTCGTACATTATCAGCGTGCGAAACGGAGGACGTTTACATTCGGTCACCATAAACTTCAACAGAGACAAGTTACTATAATCGTAGCTGGCTCTGAACAGCGAATTCGCTGCAGCAATTGCACTCGTCTTATCACTCCATGCGCTGTACAGTGACCCGAGCCGCTTGTAATCGTCTTTCTGGTATTCGAAGTTCCAGTAATAAATGACACAACCGTACGCCGCTTTAATCAAGTGGTTCCACAGCGCGCACACACGCCGCAGTTTGCTCTGCTCAGAGGGGTCAAGCCAGGCAAACACTTCAGCTAACAGGTGATACGGCAACAGCGGTACTGGCGCTTCTGGTTCGTTTGGAAGAACTATATCGACTTCCTCAAGATCCGCCGCATCGAAGGGCAGGCGTACCTTAAGATCCGCAGCATGGGAGGGCAGGCGTATCTGTTTTCGGTGAAGAAGCAGTGGAGCAGCGTTATCGGTCGCTGCTGATAGCCAAACGAAACAACATTCACCACACCATTCGTAATGCGCAATTGTCGCCGGGTGCCATTTCCATGGCTCGTCGCACATGAGTCGTACAAGCACCTCAACCGGCAGGTTGGCGCGGCTGCTGTGGTACGAGCAAAGCTTGTTCGAAAGACGGAAGCACTGCTCCAGCGGAACCACTTTGACTCCATCCTCGCCGCAGTCGAAGTCGATTACAAGGCCATCGTGTCGATAGCTAACAATTGTCCCGTACTGCAATAGTCCGTCGTTCCCCGGTACCACCACCGCGTTGTGTTTCGCTACCTTGCCGCGAAAATGGATCTGCCAGGGCCCCTCTCTGCGTTTCTGTAGTGATTTCTCGTTGAGCGACATTTCGTGCTCAGCATTTCTCTGAGCGGTACTAATCACTCCTTCACAAAATCCCGCGGATGTTGTGATAGTCCCTCGATCGACAACACTAGTGCTGCAACACACTGCCAATTTCTTTGCTGTGGTCTCGGTATCAGGTTCTTCCCCAATACGTTTCCTCTGTCCGACATTGAGACGAAGTTCCTCAGACTCTTCACCATGAATTTGCTAAAAGCATCAGAAATTGGACAAATTTACAAGCGTCTTCATCGTATCTCTTCCTAGTGGACTGTAAACAAAGATGCGAAACTGTGAAGAACCAACCTGACGATACCACGGGTGATGCTTCCCCTTCGTCAAAAACGAATCCTCTGGTTCTTCCACAGCCCCTCTTGGAGAACTGCCCGGACTGTCACAGGGAGCCGACGCTACAGCTGCGGAATCCTTCACTCTCAGGGACTCCCTTTTCTGGCTTTCCATCACCTGTGCTGCTTTTATGACACGTATCCAAAACATAAACAACACTATTCAAATTCGTGACGTGAGGCTAGAAATGCCAATATCAAAAATTAGTTGTAACAGCTAAGTGACATAGACAAGATGTTCAAAATGGCGTCCAACACACGAGCCTTCTTTCGAGTCACAGTGACTGCATGTGAGTAGGAACAGGGCGGGAACGCATGCTGTGTAAGCTGAATGCTTCGTGACGTGCTTGGCGTGCCGACACAAATGCTTTTAGGGGTATACGCTCGGACAACCCTTATACCGTACTCAGGCTCGCTGCTGCACCATATCCGGTCGGTCAAGTTTTATTATCCGGCAGTCTCTGACTCTCTGTTGGGATATAAAAAGACATCTGGCTGGCTTACCCCGCGTGCATTAACGAAGATCATTTTGCCGCAACGCTGACATCTGCACTCACATGTGGTGTCCCTAGAAGATGTCCGAGGATCCTTTCCAGTAACTCCGTATTTTATTCTCTAGATTCGTATTTACTTGCTCTAATACATTGGTATCCTTGTTAGACTGACTTTCCGCCGTCTGTTTCATTTGTCATGTTCGCTGTGTGTTTTCTGTTCGTTACTTATTGTTTGATCTTGCCTTGGTTTTTGTTGCGTTCTACTTTATCTCATTTCTGTTAGCTCGTCATGAGTTTCTGGATTCAGCTTTTTGTTTGCGTTGTGCTCCGTCTTGTACTTGTTATCAGTTCCTAAGATGTATTGTTCAAAACAGTTTTGTAGGGACGACATGTCGGTACGCCATACCGGTCACAGATAAGGACACCATCCAGACTCGAACCACCCTCTCTTACCACGACTTCCACCGTATAGTACAGTACCGATCACACATTAATGTTGTTATGTCTTGCCTTCCTGAGCGTACGCACAAGCAACGTTTGGTGTATACAAGGTTGCTTTGTGTTCGTATCTTTGGCTCGATCCGAATGTATTACAGACGTTATTCTAATTGCTGGAAATAACAGCCACATTGTTTACTAACCAGCAAATTCACTAGAAGCAATCTAATTACAAAGGTGAACATTAGAAAACCACGCTAATCACGTGTTCAGCATTTTAAACCAATTTTCAATTGTAAAACTTCAGCCGGCGTAAGGTATCCTTGGCGGCGTTACGCAAGTGTCCCATGGCCAGAAAGAACAGCACCGGGTCCAGGATGATCTGCACGTTAAACAGGAGAATGACGATGTTCGCTACCAACGGGTCATAGGGGATGTCGGCGAAGGACAGCAGCAGGAAGTAGGCGATGTTCGGTGTCCACAGGAGGAAGAGGCTAAAGGTTAGCAGGGTCAGGAGGAGGAAGGCGTAGGAGCCCTGCGATGATTTGGTCCCGGCGTTGGTCCCGTCCGAGTGGTAATCGCTGCTGTGGTTCTTGGATACCAGCTGCACCTGTTCCCGGGGTTTGCCATCTGTAACAGAAATGATTCACAGTCGATCAAAACTGACGCCGGCTATTTGTTGGGTTTTATGTCTGGTTACTCGCTTCGCGGCACTACCTATATCGAAAAAAGATTTTTGTACATGTATACTGTAAGGTTTCTTTCAACATGAAACGTAACGTTAAACGAAAGAGTTAACATCAGTTTTATTCATTGCACCAAATTAATTACCTAGCGCTGGGCATTTATTCTGTACATCAAAATATGCCTAATCCGCACAAGGAAGAGTTCATTTTCGATGCATACTTTTCATAATTTCATAAATCGCTTTAGTGAATGCTTTCATTTTTGGACTCTGTCACCAGTTGGATAGCAGACAAACAGTTCTTTTCGCAGAGCTTACTCAAACGTAGTCTTACGTACAATCTATCGCAGAATCGTCAATACGGAAGATTCGAAAAAATAAAAAGGCTGTGGAAAAACGAAAAAGTGCCATGTGAATTGATTTTGTCCGCAAATTGTTAAAATGTTGCTGAAGACGTGCATAGTATTTCGTTCACTTGTCTTATTCCCCTTAGTAATTCACTAGCGAAGTATTTTTGTTGAGATACATTGTGCCTTTCTATAAGTGTCTGTACAGTACAAAGGCTTTGGCAACTGCAGTGAAATAGTAATAATAAAAATAATGGCATATTAGCATCTTACGTAGCTTTCATACAACTCTGTTTGCACGAAAGTTTTCATTTATTATTATATGACAAAACAGAAGCAGTGTAATTTCGTATTGAAAGCTTCTCAATTCCGCACTTTTTCGACCTATCCTTAGATTGCTCACATTCCGTCTAATCCCTTCATTTAACAAAGGGATTATCTGTACTTAACACCGATTAAAAACTAATGAATAACTTTGTCAAGCGAGACCTCTCAAATTAAGTGTCATATCGATGACATCTGAGAGTGAAGTTGACCGTTTCGTTTTGTCAAGAAGATACAATGCAACACATTTTGCTCCATAGTTGGAACAATAATTAGAGAACCTATCCATTTCATCTCCGGATATTTTCAGCACATTAGCTTCAATTATCTTTAGTAAAGATACTGCGGATAACTGAGAAAATTAAGCACTTCAACATGGTAATGTATCGAGTTTCTTCGTAAGTTTCCATGAGTTATCGTTTAAGTGGTTATGCTATTACGGTAAATGAGAATCTTCATCACAAAAGTTGAACTTTAAAACCAGACTAATAAAGCTATCAATCTGAATCCAAATGATTGTTACATTAAATTTCGGTTTCTCCCAAATCAAGCAGAAACATCGTAATGGTGTGTTTACAAGGTTATTACCGTTACCCGCCTGTCAGTACACCCCAAGTCACGTTCTCCGTAATGTATGAAAAATTGCTTGTTTAGTGAAAATTTCCCCGATCCTTAAGTGCCATATCAATGATTGATTTCCAACCATTTTGGGTCCAAACCGATTAATCCGGTGTGTCACAGGCCCTCCTGCCACCATTACACCACAAGCGACACATTTTCTCCACCCACAATCATAAAACTTTATATGCCACAAATGACCCAACATGATTAATTCCTCCCCTGGAACCGATAACGCCGTCATGCGTAGAACGGTCTACAGCAGTCAGAAACACCGGAAAAACGCACACGCCAAACAGTGGCACAATTGATGCGATTCACCGTGTGCGGCTCAGTTTCTCTTTCCTGTTTAAATCGTATGGGGCGTTATATATGCAGTTTTTTTTGTTCATGGGGTACATTGTAAATGTTCTGGATTTAGCATTTCCGCTGGAAGCTGTGTATTGACTCGACAAAGAAATCGATATGTAGAGGAAAGTGTATCATCCATATCAATTAGTCATATGGCAGAACTCAAGTGGTACAAAATGGAAACACGGTATTCATGTCGCGAAAATAATGCTAAAACAAACAGTTTGCTGTCACATTATACACGTGTTCGCGTTTCAGTGGGTATGTTTTTTTATTCAAGTTTCAGTAAACAGTCGACAAAAGCTTTCTGTTGGTACTAATGCATCTGCTGCAAAAAAGGGCTCCTGAAAACCGTGCAACTCGAAACGCGAGAGAAGTATCAATAAAAAAAACTGTCCTGTTTAAAAGTTCACGTTTACATACGGTCTTTCCTGTTACTTTTGTTAAACTACACTGTTTGCCGTAAAATACTGTCGATTCAATTATTCTGTAAGTAACTTGTAAAGTAGTTTTATCAGCTGTTTTTTTTATCAGTTTTATCACCCGGCAATCTAAACAGTATCCATAACATTTACCCCTTTGTTTACCATCCGGCGCCAAAAGACCGGCAATTACACCACATAACACATGCGTTTTTTTGCTGTTTGTTTAAAGAGCCACTTCGTTGCACTTGTGGTCGCCATAATCATCTAAGCAAACCTGTTCGAGTTCGACTAAGCAAATCAATTATGTAAAGCAGTAGGAAGAGAGTGACAGTTGCGTGCTGATTGTCTACGGCGCAGCTCGTTAACGGCATCGACCTCCAGATGGTGGCAATTTACACGCGTCCCTGTTTCTTGTGAGGGTCCTGATTGGCGTTACGAGTGCATTATCATCAAGTGTACTTTTCCGTCTGGAGATGTGGGATTTTTTATTATATTGATTTTGTTTAGAAAGAGCAAATGTTACGGCTATAACCCAACTTCCTCTGATTATAGTTTTCCGTTGATATACAACGTTGTAATAGGAATGTTATCAGTCTATAACTTTTTCATTGAAGTGTATGAAATAGTTAGAAAGTAATTTGTTATCAAACTCTCTCCCTTTTTCTTTCTTTGACTGTTGGCATTGTATTGATTTTTCCTGAATGAAACGTTACGAGCTGAAAAAGATCCGTGTCTTGCCTCAAGGCTTCGTGCCTCGGTTACACTTTTTTCCACGTTGCAAAGTTTTGGTTTTTGCTCACTTATCTGTCATTACGGATCATTAGTTCCAAAGCAAAAAGTAAGATAACACTAGAAACTCCATTCTAAACGCTAGAAAACACGAGTATCTCTTTTGTAATCGGTGCGGTGTCAAAGATCCCGTGCAAAAAATAGTTCCTTGACAAAAAAAGTCCTTGAAATGTAGTGATCGATAACTGCCGTCTACAGCCCAGCTTTTTCTGTGTTGAATAATTTAAACATTCGGGCTTTAGGCGAGACAAGTTTGCGGCTTAAGATAATTGATCACGGCTCCCAAAATAACCACGGAAGTGACCAAATTGTTAAGAGATCCTTCAATCAATCCCGCTCATTAGCAAATTCCCTAAGCCGGCCGGGCGCCCTCAGCTGACGGGACCATCGATAATCAATACCAATTGTCTTTCCCTCGCCACTGTACATAATTTCATTTAATGCACACTGGCGGATGTGGCGTGCGGCTCGGTGCGCGTATTAGATTACCACAGTTATCAGAAATTTTCCAACATTATGTTGATGTATACAATTTTTCTTTGAACGTTTAAATATGTTCTGCATGTGAATGTCAATAAACCGAACCGCTCTCGACGTATCACCGAAACGTTTTTGAATACATAAACGTAATCAGATTATTTATACTATATTAGAAAAATGTTAACAAAGAATTATATTACAAAGGTCACCATTGAACAGCAAGATCATATTTCCGCTAAAGTTCGTTTTTTTCTATACTTAACAAAAACAGCCGTAAAAAGTGCAAGAAAGAAATGATCTGTTTCGCAACTTTCAATATATTATTCGTTTGTTCGTGTGATAAATCAAACTCATTATCATCTAATGGACAGAATCTAATATCCAGAACATACACGTATTATTTTTACATTCTTGTATGTCATGATTTATTTCCGAAATTGTGATTTCGGTTTTCCTAAATTTTACCATAATTACGCCAGCTATTATGTGCATTTTCACCGCTTCACAAAATAAATAATATAATAAATTTTTACCTGCGCCCGGTCTGGAACTTTGCCGTATACTCGCCAACCTCTCCCTCTGCCGTTTCTTAAACCGAATATACGGATAAACCAGCAAGAACAACGCCTCACACAGTGCCCCTTGAATCTGCAGCAACTGCAGCCAGATTTTCTGCGACGGCACCGTATCCAGATTGACCTGACACCCGAACACATCAATCGGTCGCCGGTAGTACACGGCATCCAACAGCAGTCCAGGAAGTGTAATCACATGCGCCAATAACCAGGCCAATGCGCACAACACCACGGCCCGCGGTATCGTCGCATTCCGACTGTAATTCACCGGGAAGGCCACGGCCCACACCCGACTACACGAGATAAGAAGGTGAACGTACGGGAGCAGATACTGCAACACCCACAGTACCATCAGGTACACGGTACATGTCCCGTCGGATAACGGCCAGTTGAAGAGATGCAGTCGGTGTACAATGTCCAGTGGACAGGCGATTAGTAGATACAGGAGATTGACAATTAGTAAGTTGATCAGGTAGATGTCGAAACTGTTTAGTTTGACTTTGGTAAAGAGGAACAAGGTAAACGCGTTGGTGAGGAGTGCAGCGCAGGTAATTAGTCCCATTAGTACAGCGCCCTCCCGGTCTTGGGATGGGGATGTGGTGTTGGGGAGGGACATGTTGGCGGTGTCCATGGCATCGGGTGGGAGAACAGGCGCGGATTCAAGAAATGGAAACCTTTTCCAGGCAGTAGGGTGAACGTGTGCACCGGGAAAATCCAATTAAACCACTTAGTGAATGGGATTAGGGCCGGTGTAATTATCGCTGATCAGGGGGATTTGCTTGGTTAACTTGACGTCAGTATCGATCATGTGCTGGGTACCATCACACAAGTTGGAACGGATAATTATTGCTCATGTGGGAGACATTTAACGGGGTTTAAAGTTTATCCATGCCTGATTAAATCAGTCGGTTTGTAATGGACCATGAATTCGATAACTAACAGCCAAACCACTTTGTGATTGTTTATACCGAGGTAATGAAGAAGAAAAAACAGATGTTGGCCGAGGATATTCCGATAGAACAGCTGATTTATGCAAGAACGTTCCACAGACGATCACATCATCAGCTGCGCCACGCAAACTCATCCGAATCACGGTTTTGTTATCAAACTCTCAATAATGTAATAAT
>JAQGAU010003751.1:0-12658 GCA_034698045.1 Paramacrobiotus richtersi
GAATGCGCTGTTGGAGGAAAAACACGTCGTTGCATTGCATTTCGGTTGGAAGAAATTACCAGCTTTCTGGAAGAGACCGGAAAGTACAAAGCCTTGATAAAACAAGTAAACCAGGAGACCGTGAGAAAGTTTCTGTCGATGGAAGACGAAAAAGGCCGCAATTACGGTGCACTCAACCGCACTTGTTCCATCTTCTGTCCTGAAACGGAAAAGCCTGCCAAGTTGACGAAAAAAGCTTCAGCTTTAAGACTAGATTCACTGGACGAGAAAATGGTGGAAGAATTCCAATCAGGTGCTGACCACGTTGCCGCTTTTACAGACGTTTAACATACTTGGCGTATCGTTTTGTCGGTTTTGATAGCCACTTCTGGTCATAATCCTGAAACTCTGCTATGCCATCAAAAGCTGAGGCAGGACTACGAAAAAAGCCGAAAAGAAGTGAAGCGCAAAGCCTCCGACGAATGTGGAAGCGAAAAAAAGACAAAACAGGTTACAATCCGTGACGCAATACAAATTATGCAACCAACATTTTAATTTTATTCAGGATTGTGAAGCATCAACAAGTAACCGTCAGTTAACCCACGACTCGTTTTTGCGTACCCCCGACCAGTTGGATGGCACGGTCTTCCAGGCGAGCGCTGCACTGCATTGTTAATTACCGATTTTGGGATTATCGATGTTTTTGCAGGTGGTAGCCAACAAAAGTAAATCCGAGATGGCATTTATCTCTGGAATACGGGCCAGTCCAAATCGAAGCTCATCTCCTGTGGTAAGATCGTTCATCCCGTCAAATTACCCGAAGTAGAACCACAATAATTTTTGTAAAGCGGAGCAGCGAGCTGGAACTGTCAGATATTCCTGAGTGGGAAGAACGCGACGAAAGTTTGGTAATATTTTGGTTTGACTCAAAATGTAATGTGCATTTATCTGTTATTTTTTAGACTGGCGAGGGAAGAAACATCACTGACGAGAAAAGCAAACTGGTACGTGAAACTCGAACCGAAAATGTTTCTACAAAAATAATTTCATTTGTACAGGCTGTGAGATCGCTGATATCATACGCTGGTACCAGTACTGCCCAAACATCATCAGTGAGCAGCGTTCCTAACATCGCAGGAACAGTTACCGTATTTGCCAAAAATAAGGTGCCGTATTCGTATGCGATATGGATAAAAGTCTGCCAGTAATTTTTTTGTACAGATCGACAAGAATCCACTCACGAGACGATCCACCAATACAAAAACAGCGCTACAAACCCAGAAAGTCGGCAAGGTAATCCATTTCGATTTGAAAAACATAAAAGCATTTTTTATCTCTCGGCATGTTGTCATGCATTAATAACAAAGACATGGTCGTAATTAAACTATGCCAAGGGTTCAGCTAAGAAGCCTACTACCGCACAGTGTATACAAGTGTGGAATAAGACAATCAAATTGCAACTTGGTTAACAAACAATGTAAAGCAGAGAAACAGTGGAATGAAATAGGTATCAATAAAATGAAAATTGTAAATTGCAGGGACCGGCGTTAACTAAGGATGCCGTAAAAATAGCCAGGCAGGATTTAGCTAATCTGCCCGCTGCACATGAAAGCGACAACAAGGTTGGCGGAAGCTCTGAAATGACGGTATGAAGCGCAGTCATGTAAATGTCCAAGAGTCACGGCATTCAACACATTGATATCGTAAATTTTTGTGGTTTTCTGCAGGATCCGACGATAAAGACTGGTGTTGCAACCCTAGAACAAGCATGTACCGACAGCGCCGGTAAGCCGGAAGCTGTTATGGAAGAGGTAAAATTTTTCTTGGCAAACGGCAAATCTGTTCTCATGATAGAGCGACAGTTGCTCCTAGGAAAGCAGTTACTCTGGTAGCCTGGTAGCTGGAAGCCAATCCACGACGGCAGAACTTCGTGCTGGAGACAGCACTGATTCTTCGACGACTGGACAGGTACCTATCTTCTTCAGCGATAATAGTTAAGGGCACAGAAAACATCTGTTGATGTGCGGCTTGTTCTCGATTGCAAATATTTATTCTTTTTTTCTTTCCGTTACAGAATACGCCAAAGAAGCCGAAAGGAGTGAAAGTTAACTTCTGTCCACACTGTTCTAAGAAAGTCACAACATCGTCCGTGCAATGCAAAGACTGCGAAAAATGGGTGCACTGGAAGTGTGCTAGTACCGGCGTTTTACGGGATGCCAACACCAAGGATTTGGCAAAATATTGGACTGTCCCGGAGAATTTTAAGGATTTCTGCTGCAATCAGTGCAACAAAGCCTAACGTTACGGAAACGGGAGGCCTAAAGAAACGCGCTGTTGAGAACGATTTGATTAAAAGCGCGTCCTTAGTCTTATCAACAACTTCTATGACGTACTTGTTTTGTTCTAGGTTATTCAGTAATTGAGCTTAATTCATTTTTCGGCGTTCTACACCGTATTTGTTTCCGTTGTGTTTTTTATCATTTATCTCATTGAGTTAATTTCTCCGTAAACTCGGCATTTTTACCGAAATTCAGTTTCCTAGTTTTCCCGATAAAGCTACAGAGTGTTTTAGCGACTATCTGCAGACGTCGAGCACGCTGGAAAAGTTCATGAAATAACATTTTGATCAAAATTTGCTGCTTCATTCATAAAACATCGTCCGCAAACTGAATTTTTAAATGATACCAGCGTTCCTTTCACACGGCATCGTCCGCAAGACGATTAAACGAAAGACATTTTATAAACGACCAGAAAGAATCTCGATCATCAAACAAACTATGAAAAAAAGCAACGAGCCGAAGCCAAGCGGAATGTATTCTCCAACGACACGTAAACCTAAAAAATGAACCAGTTAATTGTTTGTTTCGGGAAAAACAGAGATTTATCGTCTAAGAAACTACTTACTACTGTCCAAAACTGTCGATATGTCCGCAAGCATCACACCTCCCCTTTTCCACGATATGGTGGACATAAACCGATTGTGCGGGTGCACACAGAACCACATTTAAGGCGGAATTTTTCGAAATGCCGCACGGGATTACCTCGTCCAAGCACAAACATCCACACTCATATCCAACATGAAACGCGGCGCATCGGCACTCGCCGTTCGGAAAGCCTGGAAGGGCTGAGAAATCCGTTGATTTGACACCCCGCACAATGTATTTTGGATTGAGATTATCCTCGATTTCTTTCTTCTTTACAGACAGATAACGCAACAACTCCGATGTCCCAAACGGAACAGGATCCTCGCATGCGGGGCAAATTCCCAGTTTCCGGGTGTAGTAAATCGCGACCTTTTCGGTTGGGCTCTGGCAAAACCGGGTACCTTTCTGCCCGCAGCGGATCACCCGATCGCCAGCCAGGCAACCACACTCCCAGAAATAATGGAAACGACCACAGTAGCAAAGCCCTTCGGGAAACCCGCGCGGAGGGGCGATATCCTCATCCGCGACAATATCTCGGATTCTTACTCTGTCTGGATGTTCAGATATTTCTTTCTGAAGAAGCGACAGATGCGCCCGCAGCATGGAAACACCACTGCGTCGGCGTTTCAGGTGGATAGGAAGATCCATTTCTTGCGAAATGTACCATACACAGTTAAAAAACCGGAAGGAAAAATAGGTGACCATCTGTCGAATTTCTGGCGAACAGAGTGAGCCAGTGACCAGAATGACCACAAGCATTTCTAAAGATGCTGGCAAGCAGAATGAGCCTGTGACCAGATTGACCAAAGGCGTTTCAGATGCAATCAGTCTACGAATCTGAATGGCGCGATCTTGCACCCGATCATTGACCTACGGTAAGCGCACAACAGTCGCCGGGTGATCCCTAAATTTTTTTGTGGTTGTCAAGCTTTAGCGAATGCTGTACATTTATAATCGCTCGACTATTCACATTTTACACTGATCAGCTGTATGGAAAAAGCAATTTTTTACAGCCTCAAAAAGAATTTAACACAACTAAGAAGACAACAACCCCGAGTAAGTAGCAGAACAGGGACAAAGCAGATAGAGCGACACAAATAGCCAAACAATTTGCGAGAAATTGTTGCATTATCAAACACAAACATTTATTCAGGATGCAGACGTTTTCTTCCGCTTGAATGCAGGGGATATATTCCTTTCTCCAGCTGACGCTGGTGATTTTCGTTTATTGCGAGGACGATACGATGAAGGAAAAAGAGCTGATGTTCTCTCCCCATGCTAAAAAGGGCATTTTTAAATTTCCCAAGATAGCTGAAGAGTTGCTCTGCGGCCTGTGTGTTGCCGGCTTCCGGATCCCCGAGCACATTTGCTAGCTGGTCCGGGCTATAGACCGTATGACATGCCTCACGAACGTGATTATCGAGATGAAATCGGTCAATTATTTTGGTGATACTCTTCCACATTTTATCGTACGGTGCTTCAAATGCCAGATCATGCTGTGCCTGGCGCAGCGCATCAAGATTGCACATGTTATCGTATGCGATGGCGAATTCATTCCACTTAGACTGTGGCCATTCTTTTTCGTCGCTTAGTTCTTTGTATAACCAAGTCACAGTCCGATAAAAGACTTGCGAAACCGATTCCGAGCTGCAACAGCATTTAACAATCTTACGAGTGGATTCGAAAATAGCATTGTTAACCTACCCGTAAAGAGGAACAAACGTCCGAATTAGCCCTCCGGCCGATACCATGAATAAATAACCTCGAGAGCGGTTGGTGAAGTAATTGCGTTCGCCCAAGGCTTTCTTGCAACAAACGACGCCCGAATCGTTCAGTCTTACGTTAGTGATTCCGTCTGTAAAATGGGTAACTGAAATCCTGGACAGCCAAAAGCGCGCATGGCCTCTGACTGTCGCAATTTAACTTCATACATAAAATTTACCTGTTCTGTTCTTATTGGCCTCCACTGTTGTGAGTGGTAGAGCAAGACCCCGAGCCAGCGGAAGATGTTCATCGCAAAAGAGGTATCCGCTCAAGGGAGCGTTCGGGCAAGCATCCGGTAAATTCAACAGAGGAAATTTGGTGTCTCGGGCCTACGACAAAGTTACCCGTAAAAAGAGGATTGCAAGAAAATCCGTTGGATTGGAATAGCTGCTCTACCTTCAGCTTAAAAGCGCAGATTCTGTGAGTCAGTTTCCATATGCCATCGAGACAGTACAGTTTTCCACAGCCGCGTTTGGTACACACAGGTGTGTGTGTATGCGGATAGATAAAACCCTCGTTGTAACGATTAATGGCAGCCATTTCTTTTATCCAGTTTGTGGCGGATGTAAGGCCCATCTTATGCCATCCTTTTGATCGTAGTTCAGCCTCCATATGAAACGTAAAAAATGCATCCGAAACTTGTTTCCGGTTGAACCCTAAATATGGGGCATTAATTACTCGGCATGGCCGGCTTTCGCCCCAGTGCTCTACCTTGAAAATTATCGAATGTTCCAATAAAGGCCTCAGAAAATCCTTGAAAAGTAGCCTGGTTGTGGATTCTGAAAGCAGAACAGTTGAAAAAACAAAAGCCACAAGACGGTCGTTTCTCGGACGTTATTACATGTGGTTGGTGAGCAAACGGCAAAGAGATCGCGTCCAAAATGTGATCCCCGAGACCATAACGTATTTTCTTGGTTGGTCATATAAGAAATAGAGCTGCGCATGTGATGAAAAAACGCTGTCATAGGAGTATTCAGATTCACAGTCACGGCAACGTAAGACGAATCTCAGTCCACGTTTTTTGCGACCATCCACATCGCAGATTGTGCACTGTAAAACCGGAACAGAATTAACAAACTCTGACGATCGTTTTATGATTTCGGGTAAAACGGTTTTTCTAAGTCGAACAGTTAACATGCAGAAACCTACTTCTGTAACTCGATCCTTCCTTAATTCCAGATACCTCTGGTCGCCTTTTCTCACAGACCGATAATTCATTACATAATGACATCCCATTTGGCATGTATAAACCGGAGGAAGAAGGATTTCAGGATCATCTTCATTTAACACAAACTGCTCCGTGTTGATGCCTTTATCCTTGATCTGAGTCACAAGTTCAGCTAACAGAACGTCATTAATCTGGAGATGCTCTGCGAGTTCCTGTCGAACAGAATAATGTGTACGTTACGTCAAATAACTTCCCGAACTTGGAAATATCGTTATGGTACCTGCACAACCGTCTGGAGACGCGGCTCAAACGAAGGCCACATGGACAACGCTCGGCATGCAGATTTAAAGCAGCGATAACCATATTTTGCGATTACATAGTCCTCCGGTGATTGGTGTTTTCCTCGATCCATGTTTCCCCTCATCTGCGTATTCGGGGAAAGCTGCACTAACTGTTCAACATTCGGAGAACAAATAATGAGTAGCAGTCGAATATCAAGCAGAGTTCATCATACTCGTTCAGCGAACCTATGAAAACGTATATAAAATCCGAAACAACTGACGAACGCGCAGGAACTTCAGAGATTTTACTTTTGCGCAAAGCTGTTCACCCAAGGGAGGTGGCATGTTCTATAACTGTAACTGCAAGCTGCCCAACGCTAACTAATGGAAAATAGACAAGTTTTTTATATTTTTTTTACTCAAAATGTACGGGCGTGGATGGGCAATATCGAGTTGCGCAATGTGTTTACAAAGCAAAAAACTGCCCCTGAGATTAAAACTATAATATTACAAGTGTGCCCGGTTTTAACAGTTGATAAATGGACACCGGAAACGGCTTTTTTTTGCGTTGTGACGTGATTTTTTTCCTCGCACTGCAGTGACTGGACAGAACGAAAAAACAATGTTTCATGTCTACACGTAAAATACATACCGATGGATTCGAGAAGATCGACCTGTCTTTTGAATTTTAGAATGAACACCTTTGTCCAAGAATTCACTAGAGGAAGTGTTGGAAACAGTAGCTGTCCAGTTCGTAAGAACTGCTGATTCGTCCTACGATAATTAATAATTAATTTATTTTATTCAGTGCTTCAGTATAATAAGAAAATAAAGTGGAATATGCTTATATATTGTAATCTTGGGAATGCCGTTTTGACTGTAATGCTTCAGGTCTGCTGAGGCGATAAATTTTTTCCCGTTGCACGTTTTTCAGTTGCACAAACGCCCGTTGCTATTACTTATTATCAGATTCGTTAGCATCCATTTTTCGAAAGACGAAAATATACTTCATTATGCGAGTTCTATAACTAGAAATCGCTCGCGAGTGGGAAACACGCGAATCCGAAACCGGCATTTCTGGGAGCGAGTTCTATATATAGAACTCGCTCGCGAGTGGGAAACACGCGAATCCGGGACCGGCATTTCTGGGAGCGAGTTCTATATATAGAACTCGCTCGCGAAAGGGAAACACGCGAATCCGGGACAGGCATTTCTGGGAGCGAGTTCTATATATAGAACTCGCTCGCGAGTGGGAAACACGCGAATCCGGGACAGGCATTTCTTTGAGCGAGTTCTATATATAGAACTCGTTCGCGAGTGGGAAACGCGCGAATCCGGGAGATGCGAACTCAATTCAGATCTCTTTGAAATAATTTGAAGAGCATAATCAACCCACAGATTAACAAGAAAAATAACGAAAAGAGAAAGTAGTTCGCACTTTTTCTGAATGCGCCCACCGTACTTCTTGCAGTAATATAATATCATAATCTTTTACCTATAAGTTTACTGTGACTGTCCGATTTTTTATCAGTTCGCCAAGTTTTGTGTAAGCGATGAACTCTTTCAGTATGGTTTTGGTTCCCACAAGTGATCCAACTTCTGTTACATCTTACCAATCACATCCCTTTGACCAGGCCAAAGGAACAAACAAATAACCACATATGAACTGCGAAAACAAATAAAACTAACGGACCCAAATAGTGTCATATATGTATACCACAAATTCTCACACACAGCACCACATTTGCGTATGCTTAATTACGCATATAGCAAACAGTTGTTTGTAATGGGGATTATGGTTAGCATATTAATTATCTCGGACCGTAAATGAATCACACACAATTAAAAGGTCAGCCTATACACTCCAACGAGACCTCCAAGGTATTCCAACAGAAAGTTGAACATTTTCAATGCTGCCAGACAGGAAATAAGATTGGCGACCATGTAGATTAGCTTTACTGTCTGCTGGGCGCCGACTGTTGCCGCTTCGAGAATATTTTGTTCTGGGCTGCAAGACAAACAAAATTTTATGCCGAGGCCGAGGTTTATCCCTACGACGTCATGAGCAAGAAGCGTTGTGCTTCCGTTTACCCGTGGTCCATTGTGATCTGTTGGAAACCAGGTTTTGATGGTTCGGTTTCCGGGTAGACCAATTTGGCCAGAACTAGGGAACAGCGAACATGACTAATATACTAACACAAAACATAGGAGCGGACATAGTGGAGCTGATAGTAAGTGTACATCTTAAAAAATATGTTAACCTTTGCAAAACACAGTCTACGAAGTACCTAGCCCTTGTCCCATGCTGTTACGTATACACTGCGCATACTTCAAAGAACTTACCCCTAACTCCACAACTGATATAAGCTACCGGCCACATTGGCGAATCCTCCGAAGAAGAAGGCATGTAGTTCACTCTACATCAATCATTACATAATCATCAAAATCGGGACACAGCCGCTTTGTCATGACGTCCAAGTACGGCCGAATCAAGCATATCGATGAGAAAATAACTTATTGAAATCGATGAGAAAATAACTAATTGAATTTGTAGTACAACGGTAAATAAAGGTCACGAAGATTTTGTGTGTACCAAAAGAAGCCATAAACTGTTATGCTAAAACCAGATTTTAAAGTCGATATATTCCGCAGCTGATCTTTGGCATATTGCTAATTCGGACTTCGACATATTATGTAAACCACCAGAAATCGCTAGCGGGAACCTATGCAGAATCAGCTTTACTTTGTAAGTATCCAGAAATATTGTTAACCTGCATTAATTGACAAAAAAATTAATTTTTGCAGCATAAGCGCATCAACTGGTCACCATCCGTGTGCGTGAAATTTTTATCGGATTTTTTGGCATTTGTCCGCAACGTTGTGGTGGAAAATCACAAAAAGTGAGAATATTATTAATCATTTGACACGTTTTTGATTGCGTTCATATTCATGATTTTACAGGCAAGTAATCAAATTTTCGATTAATTTACAGGACGATCTACAAGTTCGAATGGAATCTCGGATGGACCAGTGTCAAAATGCAGTCGCTGGATGCAACTAATTGCAGCTACAAGTTTATACCCGATTGGTATGTGGATGGGCAGCTTCCGCAAGAGTTTTAATTTTTTATGGGTTTCATTTATAATTCCGATGCTCTTATTGTGATGTTTTATACAGGCCCGAAGATTTGTTTTTACACAGATTACACAGGAGTTTTTCCGGTTTGAACCTGAACCTTTATTTTCAAGCTTTTCAGCTATAATTTTGATGCAGTTTTTATAATTTTGTTTATGTGCGGAATGAAGCGTCGTTGAAAACTTGACGTGTGCAATATATTAAATTTACTTCGAAGTACAAATTCTTCCACAAAGATCTAGTAAATTTTACGGAAATAACAGGCGCAGTAAAAATGAACGAACGAGGTAAAACCGACTTGGAAAAAACACTGAAAATTGTCAAAATCGATGTACACAGCAATAAAATCGATGTAAAAACATGGAAGCGATTTTATCTACGTTGGAAGACTGTCGCTGAACACAGCCGGGTTCACAGTGCCATATCCAATCCTTTTTGCCAGTCAGCCACTTTGGAATCGCAGGAAATGTACTCGCCGCGTGGAACAGATTTGTCTCCGGTACCTGATTGCTCCGGGAGTAAAGCGGCGTAGACTGATGACTCGGCGCCTTCGTAGATGTTTCGCGAGCCTTTATGACTGCTCATGTCAGTGTCCACGTAGCCGGGATGAGTCTATCAACACACACTCATTTACGAAGTGCCAGATTATCGCAACCAGTCGTTCACGACGATATGCACCGATATGATATTGCACAAATGTTCACTTCTCAAGCAGGACCGTAAAAAAAAGACATCACAATTCTAAACTCACACTTTTCGGCTGATTAATTTTGATCAACATGATCAGCTGTTAATTTCACTATACTATCACGCATGTTGCAAAAAAATTACAGGGAATATTTGGTTTGTATTTCTAAAGATTACGGATTAAACGGCACTACTGGACAGTCATAATCTCGGTGAAAATCTATTTTCAAAAAACATTACGGTAGATATTCCTCTTGCTCAGCGCATTAACAATGATATCCTGGCGCGATGTATCCTGGTCAAAGAAACGCTGCTGCAGACTGGACATATGCAAAAAGAATTGTGTAAATGAATATCCGGATAATTCTTTTACGGCTTAATGCAGGGAACTGCTAACTTTCGTTTCAACAATGGATATGAACCACACTGGTCCAAACGTTCCTTTTTCGGCTTCCGGACGGTTGCCGAACCGACAAATTCAAAAAAGTATTTCACCGCTAGATGAACGGTTACGGGCCAAAAAATACATCAAGAATGAATTCGGAGCATATAACAGCTAACCTCTGATTAAAAATTACTAATGTCGTGAATTGATATCACTGTTGCTAAGCGTGTAAATCCGTTTAGCGCTCAGTCAGATTACAGCTAGAGTAAATAGATTGCGGAAGCTCTTGACATAACTGACGAGTTTAATCCTGCATGTAATTTTTATCAAAGACACGGAATTCTTATTAATTACTGGAAGTGAAGATAAGTCGTACTTCCCAAGTGTGTGACGTGCTACTCGTGAACTATCATGCGGAACAATGCTGCTTGCGAAGGAAAGGATATCCTATCGGAAGACTTCCCAGACAATGCCGAAACGGCATTTCGGCAGTTTGGAACATACTTAATAGGTATATTTTACATAAACAACTCTCTACTACGATATATGCTAAGATAACTGATTCTTCCTGGTATCGCGCTTTGTGATTGATTTTATGTACTAGTCAACAAGAATTTCTTTCCGACGTGGCAGTTTTCGTTTGATTAATGGAAAAAATATTTGTTGTGATGATTCGAACAGTCTCGGCGATGCCCGTGCAGTGGTTTGTTCTGCTATTATTTATTTGACATTGTTGTGGTCATGAAAGCAACGAAACCAGGATGAAACGAAGAACTGATTATTTCGAAAAGCAGAGGCGGCTCGAGGTCCGGCCGAAGGTGGGAGGGGGGCGGGGAACCGGCAGGTCAAAAATCAAAAAAAGGCTAAAAAGCGGCCAAAAAGTAGAAAAATATTGAAAAAGTTTCCTGCAAAATCAAAAATTTTTCCGTAAGCAATAGAAAAAAATGCCGCCAAAACCGAAAATTTTTCGTTAGCGCCTGGAACGGGCGCGCCTGGTCAAATGGCGTGATTTTTCTCGCCAGCACGCCCACCCCTCTCGCGCCGCCACTGCCGAAAAGTGTTCTTTGTTTTCAAAACATATCCGTCGATAAGTTCATGATACGTAATTGTATCATGAAGGGGGTGGGTGGGTTTTTTGCCGGAATTAAACAAGCCGTTAACACTTTACAGTCAATTTTCCTCTTATTTTAACGATCACATGTTGATACGATAATTATCTGAAAAGTTTTCGGTCCCATGAAAAAAGGATGGGTCACAGTACTGGGTGCAAATGTATTTTCAGTTTGTCGTTTCTTCAGTCTGTGTCGTTACTAAGCTGGATGAACTCTGGACAGATTATAGCTTTATTCAGTGTAAATTCGAAACTGACTGACGATAAAAAAACGTCAAATAATTACCCCAGTACGAAAAAATGTGCGTTATCCCCTCTCAGTACATGTCCGGCTGGCCTATAAGTGTGCTTTGTCTGAAACAAATTTCCAATACATGCAAACTAAAGAATTCTAACCTGTAACACATGATTAGCTTAGACGTATTATGCTTACAGTGCTGAGATCTGACTTACCAAACAGTATCTGTGAGAAAAGTCTTATAGGGTTTGAAATTCCGTTTACATGAAAAGCTTTCAGATCTTTTTTAAGAACACTAACAGTAGCCGAGTTAGTTAAGGTACTGCAACGTTCACAGCGTGAAATACTTTCAAAAATCATTTTTCAAAGTATCAAATCGAAAAAATTACATCAATTTGCCAAAGTACATTTCAATATACATTCTTGCTGGACTTACAATACTTTTTTTCTCCACAAAAACTAAAATGCTTTGAAAAACCACTTTCTTTGTCATTTTTCTGTCACCAGTTGGAAGATTTCTACATGGGCTAGTACCAGTTCTATCCAAATTACAAGAGCCACATATTTTGGTAATATGCTTGAACTGATTAATGCTGTTCCAGTTAATAAACAATCTGAATATACCTTGTTCTTATGCGTTTTTCCTCGTCCGTCAAAAATGCGAGATTACCTAATTTGTAAGATCTCGTCATTTACTAACCATGTGTAAGGTTAAGCCAAGATGCCAGCAAATCCAGTCGTGTTGACCCGGTCTGACCATAAGTTGTGTTCCATAATTAAATATTAACATGCAAACCGTCATTATACGGAATCAACATGACACGCACATGAAGTAGACAGGGCAGGCGTAAAAATTAATGTCAGTGTACAGCGTCGCTGTTACAGATGGCAATTATTGTTCCGATGGCAATTATTGTTCCGATGGCAATGGTGTTGATTGATGATTGTTTCCGTTACAAATTACCTTTATTGCGTTGTTATAATAG
>JAQGAU010003752.1:0-12657 GCA_034698045.1 Paramacrobiotus richtersi
CCTGTTTGCCGTTGCTCAGGCCGCGGTAGGCACGCCATGTTTGCTGGGGCCTGATAGGCGTTCTATCGCCTACCGCATTGTCATGGCCTGCGCCTACCGTGCATTTCGCACTTGAACCAACTTTCCATTCCGTTTCTTGTGTCTTTCTTTTTATAATATTGTGTTATCGTTGATGTAAATATTACCATTAATAGCGAAATATTAATTGCAGTTAAACATTAGTGAAGTTTCGAAAAGTTTACTGAGGTAGTGTGAACTTACAGTTGTGGTTTTACGGTATGAATGAACTTTCGGTTATCGATTAAGTACATGACTTCGCAATCATCGGTGTTGAATCAATACTACAAAAATTATATAAAATCTTCCATTCCAGTTCTAACTAGTTATTCCTCAATTCGTCTGCCATATTTGACGAAGCCATAAGCATTTACCATTTAGTCGTACGAAAATGTTTGGACTTACAATTAGTTTGTATGACAGAAATTTTTTTTCGTTTTTGCATAAAAATGGAGTTAAGCATATCATTGTTTGATATTTCTAAATGGTTGTTCTTCCATAATTACCGTAAATTGTGTGGTTACTTAGGCATAAACTGCTCACGCTGGCTGTGTCCGCTCAGTTGTTTAAACACGGCCGAATGCATGATATCCCTGTACCTTCTCATTACTTTCTCATATGATGTACAGAAGACTAACAAGTAAGGTAACAGCGACATAAACTGGTGATATTCGGCCATTTGGCTAAACACGGCCGTATGCATAAGATCCCTGTACCGTATCACTAATTATCCCCTTTGTTGTACAGGAGAAGGCAGCCTACAAGGGCGGCATGGTCAAGGGCGGTAAGCCGGCTCCAGCCAAGGCGTCGCCGGCCAAGGGTAAGGCCAAAGGAAAGGCCCAGAAGGAGTCGGATGAAGATGAGGACGACGATGAAGATGATGACGAATGAATGCATTCCTCCTCCCCCCTGCGCGCACCACATCCGCCACCAATCAGCGTCAGCTTAATCCATTTCCTTTTTATTTGTTGTACGTACATCTCTTGTGGTCCTTCTGTTTTCCGCACTAAAGCGCAACATCCTGCTGCTGTTTTTTTTGAATTAATGGGGGCGTCCTGGAAGTGTATCTCAGTGGTATTATTTTTGCGGCTGTTTTTGAGCGTATTAATATTAATCCTTGTGTGTTTTGAAAACGAGCAACAGCGGTCTTTTTAGCGTTGTCGAGAGCGAACGTCCCCTTTTTTCCTCTGTATATCCTTTCATTGTACAATGCTGGCTTGTAATTTTGTCGGTAGGTTTTTTGTTGTGGGAAGATGTGCCACAGATGGGTCATTAAAAACGTGAAAAAAACTGGGTGATTGTATGAAAAGAAATCGGTAGGGAAAAGTTTCTTTCACGCATCGGTGTAAATTGGGGAATGCGTATACTCCTGTACATTTACGACAACACAGCGCGAGATTTTACAATCGTAGTTTTTCGTTGGCCTGCGGAATGCTGTTACAGCAAGATGAATGTATTATAGTATATGCATCTTGGTTACAGAGTCAGTTTACAAATACAGTTGACGTCTTGACGATATTTCTGTACCGATTAAATATAAGCCATCTTTTTATAACTTCTTGCGAATTTATCTGTACAGCGTTATGTAATAATTTATATGGCATACTACGGATATAAAGGTATATAATATAAAGGTATATAATATAATATTTATAACTGTTGATGTCTGTTTAATTAATTGTTACACTTATTTGACAATTATGGAAAATTTCCTTTGAGCAAATCGGCCACTTCTTAGAACTGATAATTCGACTGATCATCTGCATTATTATTCACTCATTTGTAACTAACAGTGTGAAGTGAGAGTATACAAAATATCTCCCATTATTTGTTCCTCACTCATAACAACCGCAGTGATCAGAATCCAGGTTCATTTCAGAAAGAACATCCGGTCCATTAGGCAGTTTTCCCTTCCTCATGGGGCCACGGCCACCCGCAGCCGCCTTCAGCTCGGTACGAGTAGCTTGGATTGCGAACTGCGATTTGACTTTTTGATTTTTCACTAGAATTTTGATGTTTTTGCTGGAATTTTGCGCTTCCGCATCGGATTTTGACGTGTAAGTTTATAAATCTTGGTTTAATCGTGTACTCGTTGGATCAACACTCATCGTAGTACAGCGTGATCAGTTTCGCCTTTCCGCGATGGCGAAAAGCAGTAACAGCGCCGAGGATCTCGGCATGGACATCGACGTCGGCAATCTCCTCTTATCCGATCCCCGACCCCTGGCCCCCTCCACCGAGTGCGTTGCCATCACTGATTATTCTGACATGCAGTCTTTACATTCCTGATATTATTTTTTCAGTGAGGAATCCATCGATGCAGTGATTGGCCGTGAAATGGCCAAACTGAGCCACATTCTACTGGAACGCGTCTGGAGTCTCCCGCTGGAGCGGATCGAGGACGCCGTCGTCGCCACGGTACAAATACAACATACTGACATTGGAAAATGTTCGTAAGACATTCTTCTTTCAGCTGCCTACTCCCACGACCATCCTACCCCGAGAAAAACCAGTAAGTGTGTGAACTTCAAATTGTGTGGGTTTTTTCGTCATTTTTGGTTCGCTGCAGATTCCCCGAGCCAGACCACAAACGAAATGGGAACGGTATGCCAAGGAGAAGGGTATTAATAAGACGAAAAAGTCCCGAATGGTGTATGATGAAGGGAGCAAGGAATGGAGACCGCGGTGGGGATTCCAGCGGCCGAGAACCGAGGAGGATGACTGGGTCGTCGAAGTGCCTAATCAAGCAGGTAATTTGGTGGATATCTTCGATTTTGCCTTTTTTTTCGGTCTCAGGCTTATGGTATTGGTGTACAATTCTGACGCTCTTAATTAACGGTGTTATTTTCACTATTACCGTCAGTTTCTTTGCGAAAATTTAGTATATTTAAATTTTAAACGAATTTTATGTCAAATGACTTTGAATCACATATTTTGCTCAATAGCTTCAGCTACTTAACAAGCGGGATTGAAATTTCGATTGAATTTACGAGTATTGTTCACGTGTAGCAATCTATATAAACGTTTTAAATATCAGAATTTTTAAAAAATGTATTCTTGTTTTGAATTGCTGCAGGATTATTTCATGATTTTTCCAACTGTTTCGTCGTTATCGGACAATATTTCAGTGTAATTTTGTTTTAATATATTGATTTAGTCATATTTAATGTTTTCCGTTGTAGATGGTACGGAAGATCCCTTTGAACTGCGCCAATCCGCCAAGAAGGAGCGGGTCGCCAAAAACGAGCTCCAGCGTCTGAAGAACATTGCCCGTGCCCACAAAACGAAAAGTAATGCTGATCATTGTGGTTACTAACGGAATAAGTCAGTCAGGCTTGATGTTTTTGCAGTCCCCGCGGGCGGCATCCTTCCCAGTACAGACGGCCGGAACATGGGTAAAGAGGAGATTGGCCATGCTGCTGTGTTCGCCAAATCAGCCACCGCTTCCGCTGGCGTTTTTACGGAGTCGCTGCGCAAAGAGAAACCACCGAAAAACCTGGGGAAAAAGCGCCAGGTACGGGGTTATCGTGTAGTTGATTGTGTAATTGGCTTTCAGCTATGATTTGCGATTTTTTGTTTGCGACATTTATTTTAGTTTAGGAATTCACTTTATAAAATATTTTATTAAAATTGACATTTACTTAACCGTTGCTTGTTTCTGTTGGACTGCTAGATTAATCACGAGTACTCTGAAATGTTTTTTTGCATTAACGTTTTTTTATTCTGATTGTTTTTATTATTGGTTTAGATTTTTAACATCTCTGTCATAGTTTTAGGAAAATTTTGAATTAATAGATTAAAAACATTTATTTTGTGTGTTTCTCATAAAAATGATGTCACTTAAATGGTTTTTCTTCTTACAGTTTGAAAGTAATTTCGGTGATGGGCAAAATGAAAAGAGCCGGATGATGGGTATTCTGGAGGGGATGAACAGTAAGAAGCCTCGAATGGATGTGGAGAGTGCGGTGCAACGCGTGCAGAAACGTTCACAGTGAGTACCAAGTAGCATAAAAACCGCCAAAAAAAGGTCAAAATTACCGATCATATACCATTTGGAACATATTTGATATATTATTCTTGGGCATCTTGACATCGTAAAATGTATCTGATGTACTCAAGAACGAGTTTCAGGTACTTCGGGTACTTTGTCTAGACTGACTGACAAATAAATAAAAAACAAATGAATAGATAAATAAAAATAATTTGAAAAATAATAGAATAATTCTAAATGATGATTACTGTTATAAAAATAGATAACAAAATGATAGAATAATTCTAAATGATGATTATTGCTATAAAAATAAATAACAAAATGGTAGAATAATTCGAAATGATGATATATTGTTATAAAAATAAATAACAAAATGATAGCATAATTATAAATCATGTTTACTGTTGTAAGTAATTATAAACGATTATAAACTCGATAATAATGATTCTGATCGGCGCGTGATCACCAGGAGATAGTACATTCCTATATGCACTATAGCACTGAATATGTGTCCACAGGAAGCCGAAACGGAAGATGGAACCCCGGCAGGACGAAGACCGGCCGGAAGGGCGGGGCTTTGGCGGCAGGGGCCAGCGGGGCAGGAAATTTGGGCAATCCCGGGGAGGGCACTCCTCTGGACCGTCGCGGGGTGGACATTCGGGTGGGGATCGGCGACGGCCGGAACGGGGATCCGGCAGCAAATTTGGCAAATCAGGCCGTGGGAAAAGATGAGAATCGGGACGTTTATGCTGTTTTTATTGGGAAATAATAATTTTACGGTAATTACTGTTGTTGGTTTGGAAGATGTGGACATACGGAATCGGTCGTTTATTGGACGATATATAAGAAAAAAAAGCTGAAGGAAAAAGACGAAACAAAAGCAGTTTGCTTCGCGCTAAACTGTAAACCAAGAAAATGAGAAGAAATTTGCAGTGGAGATTTGTTATGAATTTTTAAGCAACAGTTTTGGTGTATATTTAACACAAGAATAGTCTCAGATTTATATATACAACACATTAAAGACACTATGTAACTTCACAAATCCGCGGCAGTCAGGATGCACTGCAGCATATCGATGCCGACTTGTCGATCCAGGAACTGCGGTAGTTCTCGCTGGTAGTAACTGCGGTGAGTGTGTTGGTTCAGGAAATAATACTGTGAGGAAATAAATCAGAAAAATGAGCGGCAATGAGTTTGATTCGATGAAGATGTGAATTTTAAATAATAAGAAATAATTCAATTAATGAGCAGCTTAATTGTAAATAATAAAGCAATGATAAAATTAATGAGCAGATTAATTTTAAATAGTTCAGTGAAACACATCATTGATTTGTGAATTCGTACTTTTCTCGATGCTAATATTTGTGCATTAATGTTTAGCGTAATTCTAATGTTCTCACGGAAAATCGTAGAAGGATGGCTACAGGAAGGGGATAATTTTGCATTGTATAGGCTGTACCGGGGCACAATAATTTCTCAGAACGCTTTGCTATTTGTGCCTGAATTTTCTCTTATTTTTATTTGTTTCTCGCATTACTGCAAATGTCTACTGTTCCAGTTCCAAAATCAAGATAACAGTAGAAATAATTCAAACAGTTCAGTTAAACACGCAGTTGTTATCACACTGTTTAATTTTCGATTTGGTTAAGTTTTCACAAACATAACCAATAACCAGTTAATAATTTCATAAAAAAATAATTTCAAATAATAATTTGAAAAAATAATTTGAAATTAAATAATAATAAACAATGGTATTAATAGGATGATAATTTCAAAAAAATCATAATCAGTGTTACATATACACGACGAGTCGACGACTCACCAGCTGATACAGCCGTTGACGCTGGGTAAAGTACAGAGAATCGCTTGGCCGAATAATCTTGTTATACTCGTCATAAAACGCCTCATCGAATCTGCCAAATAAACTCGACATGGCCAGATCAAATTCATGGTGTCCGTAGAAAGAGGCCGCATCGTACAACACCAGCTGTTTATCCCGGGTTATCCCGGTATTCCCGATCCAAAGGTCACCGTGCAACAGGCTCGGATACACGTTGATGTCGGTGAATAGTTTGGGAATGAGCGGGTATACGCGACACCATAGCAGCGCCATTTCCCGATCTGGATGGTCTTTTAAATACAGCTTCATGCGGTACTGCAGACGGCGACGGTAAAACATCTACAAATTCAGGGACTTTTTTACACACAACCGGAAGTGAAAAGTCTAAGTCAGCCATTCAGTCGTTTCACATCAAAATTGTAAGGAAAATGCTGGCAAAATGCAGAATATCGAGCGAACTATATTCCTCAACAGATTATTCTTTGAAATTATTAAGCATTAAATAGATTTATTAAATAAAATAAATCAATAATTAAATTAAATTAAATTATCAAATCACAGAAATTATTGAATTAATAAAGAAAAATAATGCAAGGAAGAACAAACTGCATTTTAAACGATTACAATGGTATCCACGTTTTTTTGAAAATTAGGATTTCTGAATTACTACCACCGGTAAATATTACGTTAATTCCCATACATTCTGATTCGAAGATATCAAGTCTGTGTCAAGTCAGTTTTGATTCACGGTATACTGGGTATAGGACACTAATTCACCGGATC
This sequence comes from Paramacrobiotus richtersi, assembly GCA_034698045.1. NCBI lineage: Eukaryota > Metazoa > Tardigrada > Eutardigrada > Parachela > Macrobiotidae > Paramacrobiotus > Paramacrobiotus richtersi. Next base: position 6,672 of record JAQGAU010003752.1, read on the forward strand.
ACAACTAGAAAAATCTTCAAAAAATGCATATATGGCAAATCTTGCATCTTGTATCTTACCGCCTATTTTGTACCTACCGCCCAGTCCGTGTTCCATTTATTAGAATTCAAGATGAATCCACAGCTCGTTGGACGATAAAAGCCGAACTTTGTCACGGGATCTCCGTAGCGATAAAATTTATGCGGTTTCGGCGGGAAATACTTCAGTTTCGTGATGTTGTCCATGTGAAGCCTATACGGAAGAATTCCAGAATAATTGTTGATGAACGCACATCAGTTCGTATGTGTAAACGATTAATGAAATAGTCGCGGTTACATAATGCGCTCAATACTACATGCAAAGGAATAAGAATTATTTACATCTTTATTTATAATTTAAATATTTAAATTTTTACAGAATAATATTTAAACTTTAAATAAATAAGACACAGTAAAATTTAAATACTGTTAATTATATACACATGTACATGCCGCGCAAGTTGACGCCCAAGTTGACCTTGATATTCCACGGGAAGTGGATGCAAATCCAAGTATTCCAGGATCAATTCGGCACCGTGATTACGACACTTTCGTACCTGTAGCAATTAATAATTCATTCAATGTTGCGCCTTTATGAGGATACATACTGTTACATATTTCGGTCGGTAAATTATAATTATTAAATTTTGAAATAATGATAATATTATCATCAATAATAAATAATAATATAAAAATAATATTATTAAATTCGGTAAATGCAGCAGTTACATATTTCATCTACAATTATGGTTTTAATTCGGAAAATACACTTTAATTTTGTACAAAAAATTTTACACCGTTGGAAAATTGCAGCTTTATACGTACCTTTAGCGGTTTGGGCACTTTGAAGAATCCCGTGGCGGAAAGCACTCGGAGAGCTCGCATTTCACCGGTAAACATTTGTTTAGCCTAACAATAAACAGATCCCGTATGACTGAAGTTCCGCTGTGTAGACTACGGTACGCAATGTTTTGCCGGAAGGGCATTCGTGGAAATTGCATATTCGTAATTTCTAGGTGTTCTTCTACGGTACTTCGTTTAAGTGGCAATGAGCACAGAATGCGTCATAAAGATTTTCAGTTGTAATATTTTTTGAATTTATTTCGGGCAGTGTCACACATTAAATCATAAAGCAACATAAAATCATAGATGACCTGGCGTAATGTTGCTTTACATACCGTAGAAATAATATTGATTAAAACACATATATTTCTGTTAACCAGTATAAAAGAAAATCGGAAGAAATTAACTACCATCAAAATAATTAGTGCGCGATTGTAAATAAAGTGAATAAAGTCTGTAATTATCATTGTAACGACGTAGAATTTCTTTTGATTCAATATTTAATTTTTTTTACGTTTTTAATTTCACTTCATTTATTTATATTTATTTTATTTAACTTTTGACATGCTAAGCACCTAACGTTAACTTTCCTATGATACCATCGGTATGCGGTGTTTTCCAGTTTGAACTTACTCGGTCATGTGAGTTCATTTTAATGAAGACTTTTCTTCCTCGCCACATTCCAATGCTCGTACAGTTAATAAATCCTTTTTCTCCATTTTCACTAACAATTCCCAATGCCGGACAATGCTGATCCTGTTTATGCTCTTTGTCCCTGCTCATTTTGCCCACACCACCACCCTGGACGTGCAAAAATAACACGAAAATTGGAAAGAAAAATGGCAGAAATTAACCGGGATAATTAAAACTGAACAATGCAATAAAAATTAAATCAGAAATATAACAAAAATTACTACGAATATTTTTTTAGCCGAAAACCGTAAGGAACCCGAATTAAATAAAGCCTGCACTAGGTCACGTTGAGTCCGTGGAAACTTCGGGAAAAAAAGCCACACAACCGGCTTTTGGGTGTCAGAAGCCTGCCCCCAAATGACCGCCTTTGTGTGTCAGCTTGTGTGGTAAGCGCCGATTGGTTGAGCGGTGTCAGTGACGTCATGAGCTTATGTATTGCACATTGTTGTGGAATTTAATGCCTCAAGCGCGAACATAATAACAACCGATAAATTTGCTTATCTGGCGGTCAGACATGAATTCTTCTTATCAAATATGAGATCATCGCGTACAGCGCTTATTATTGCAGATTTTTGTGCTGGTTTTGATCACTTTTGCTGTTTGCACACCGGTTATTTGTGTCGAACATTTGGACCGTGGTTCGTGTTTTTCCATATCCATTGGAACCGTAATTCGATTTGAAAACCGCAGCGATAAGGTGAGCGTATTACACGCTTTTACAATAGTTATACAGTCGTAATCACCATATAAATAAAAAAGAAATTAGTTTTGCCAATTTAAAAACAATTATTATCGATAATACGTCCGAATATTTTCTCAAACTGAAACGCGTCACCGAATCTACAATTTGTGGGTTACATGCGACAGGTGAATAATTTGCTGTAGTAAACAATAATGTTGACTAAACTAATAAGTAAACAGCAGACTAATTATAACTCTGTAAAAGCCGGAAGAGCGTCAGTAATTAATTCGCTGACAGTATTTCTGGCACAATTGCCCCCGCCTCGAAATGCAGCTTTAATTCACTAACACTAACAGTCCTGCCACTCTTCGAAAAATCGAATGCGACTGCTGGAATCTGCAGCGCAATTTTTTTGTAGACTTTGTTGTTTTCCGATTATGGCAAGAAAACTATTCAACTGTATCAGATTAAAGTTTAGCTTAACATTTACCAGTGTGTGATCCGTGTGAACGATGCGGAGCAGGACTTTCCGCCGAAAGTCATGGCACAGTGCTCACGGATCACTTCGCTGCGACGCATAGTCCGCGTCCCTTTCCACCATGCTAAACCCCGTTCCTCTCTGTCCCACAGCCTTACCCTCACTCCTCCCCACCACACCATCACCCGGAACATCACCGACATCCAAAACTTCCCCTTCGGCTGTCGACGACCCGCGTCGACCCCGTCGACCCTAATGGCAAAGTGCAACGTCATCTTCGTGCTGGGCGCCCCGGGATCGGGGAAGGGGACCCTCTGCACCCAACTATCCCGGGATCTCAACTACGCGCATCTTTCGGCCGGGGAGCTGATTCGACAGGAACGCGATACCGTCGACTCCGAGTACGGGAGGACGATTGCGGAGGCTATCAAGTTGCCCGGGACGTTCGTCCCCTCGGAGATCACCGTGGCGCTGCTTCGGCGCGCCATGAGCATGTCCGGGAAGCGGGAGTTTCTGATTGATGCGTTTCCTGTTAGTGAAGAGAATCGGCGGACGTGGGAGGTGACGATGGGGACGGAAGCGGAGGTACCGTGTGTGCTGTTCTTGGAGGTGCCTTCCCAGGTAGGAAGTGGGGATTCCGTCATTTCCGTCGTATCCTTTTGTTAATAAGTCATAGAAAGTGTAGTTTAATTAATTAAGGAATTTTTTTTATATTTTTTTCAGATGTCGAAGTTTTTGGTCGTTGTGCCTAATTATAAATAATAATTTGGAACTGATTTTTCCCTCCCGCTCTTTTTGTAGGCCTCATTGTCAGTGTACGAGTACTGTTGGAAGCGTAACCCAAAGATCATTTTATTCACTTCATCACTGCATTACTGCATACAAGGTTTCTTGAAAACTGCTTGTTGCGATACAACTCACAATACAAGTCAGATCATTTGTACGGAAAAATGGCTGATTACATTTTCAGTCAGATATGTACCATGTACTAGTAATCATTTTTTATATCATTTTTATACTTAATTACTGTAAGTTTTGGATATTTATTTAAATAAATAAATTATTTATTTTAAAATTTCATTCAAGTTTGGGATAATTAATTAATTAAGTTTATTTATTTTAAATATGCATTCAAGTTTAGGATGTTTAATTAATTTGACTTAATTAATTTTATTTTAAAATTTCGTTTAGGTTAGGGATATTTAATTAAGTAAATCAACTAAATTTAAAATTTCGTTTAAGTTTGGGATACCGTGTACCGTTGATTGCGTGGTGTTTGCCTAATAAAATTCGGCAAATTTTAATGAAAATAAGTCTGGGATACAATAATACATTTCAGGTGTCGATCGCGCGTTGTTTGATTCGAAAACGGCAGGATGATACGGAAGCCGTGCTGGCGAAGCGATGGGAATCCTATATTGTCAGTACACAACCGGTTGTCGACTATTACAAGGACAAGGGACTGTTGCGGACGCTGGACGGCAGTAAAACACCGGAAGAGGTGTTCCGTGCTGCCAAGGAGATGTTGCCGGTTAAGAGTGTAATGTGACGGTGGAAGAGAAGATGGTTGTGATTACCAAGCATTTTATAACATTTACGTATCATAATTTCAAAAGATTTCATTTGGAATGGTTTTTTCTAGAATTATCTTTGTTTTTTATGATTTTGGCTGCTTTTGTTCTACGGACGAATTTGGATAAAACTATCAGTTTATACGTCGCATTATGCAGAATTAATACAAATTCGCACTATTTCGTATTGTTTTGCGGTTGGAATGGTTTTTTCTAGCTTTATGTTGGTTTTTTATGGTTTGGGCTGGTTTTGTTATGCTGATGAATTTGATTTCCGTTATATTAATAAACAATAAATTTATGCAGAATTAATACGGTATTTTGACGTGTTACATTTACAAAATGACACTGTAATACGAAACACATCATGAAAAATTAAAGAAGCATTATTTGGGACTAATCGTACACTGTTGTACAATGTTGACATACGGATTATGTATCGCTCTATAAACATAAATTTGTAGCATACACAGCCAGATGTACAATGTGTGGCACACTCGTACGGAAGGTTTTTAACCGTTCAGTGACACGCTTAAAAATAGCCGGTTATGTATTGCATCACTGTCCGCGCGCATCGGGATTTTTTAAGAACGGAAATACTAGCTGCCAGAGAGAGAGAGAGAGACTCGCTACCGTTGTGTGTGTACACAGACAGATCCAAGCACAGATAAGGATCAAACGATGAGCCATTCGAGATGCACTGGCGAAAATTGTCATTTATTTTGCGGAGTTTTTCCACAGCAAGCGTGCTGCTGCTTGCTTTGTTTCGCTTTTTTGTGAACGTTAGCAGTATTATTTTGTAGTTATTTATATGTTTTTTAATTTTGCGGGAAGCGGGACCAGGATTATGTTTTTGTGATGCGTTTGATTCGCTTTGAGTAAATACTGGATTGCTCGTAAAAATGGCTGCTGTTTCCATGCGAAAGTCTAATGTGCGCTGTTCCCGTAGTTTGCGGGCTCTTTCCATCACCCAGATCAGCCTCGGCCTGCTGTTATTAATTGTGGAAATTGTTGGTAAGTTTCACAAATGTACCGTACTACCGTTCGTCAATGATGATCGATCTGTCTGCGTTTTTACGTTCCTAAATTTAGCATGTCCGGTTCCGTAATTGCAGCGTAAAATGCAAAGTGAAACAGGGAATTTACGAGATCCCTGTACTGTATAGATTGAACAGTGACTGTAGAACAGGGAAGCTGCGCGTTCCGTACGAGTACACTTTATCTGCTAAGTGCTAAGCTAACTGTTTCGTAATTGCAGCGTAAAATGGACAGTAAACGGGATATTTATGATAATGATCCCTGTACCTTATACATTGAACTGTGATTGTAAAACAGGGAAGTTGCGTGTTCCGTCTACTTTTCTGTTATCTGCTAAGAGTCTAGTTTCGTCCTGATTTTCAGTAAGGCCGTTTCTGCGCTTTTCAGGAATAGTGGTAATCATGTTGGCAGCGGAAGATTTGGCCGAATGGCACATGCTGACCATTCTCCTGTTTTGTGGGATCCTGATTGCCTCGGGGGGAATCGGAATCCACGTGACCAAACCTCTGACCAGCACCTTGACCGATAAATCCCTCCGTGGCCAGTCGCGCTGCATGGTGGCATTTCTCGTGCTCAACGTGATCGCCGTGATCCTCTCCGTGGCCGCCATTGTCGCCAACGCACTGCATCTCATCTCCTCAAGTCAGGATTATTTCCAGTCGGA